>CM033650.1:65947967-66215467 GCA_019512145.1 Engystomops pustulosus
TTGGTATCATGTTCTCATGTAGCCTATGGTCCCTATGGATGAGTATTCGGTAACATGTTGTCATGTAGCCTATGGTCCCTATGGATGAGTATTTGGTATCATGTTCTCATGTAGCCTATGGTCCCTATGGATGAGCATTCGGTAACATATTCTCATGTGGCCTATGGTCCCTATGGATGAGTATTTGGTATCATGTTCTCATGTAGCCTATGGTCCCTATGGATGAGCATTCGGTAACATGTTGTCATGTAGCCTATGGTCCCTATGGATGAGCATTCGGTAACATGTTCTCATATAGCCTATGGTCCCTATGGATGAGTATTTGGTATCATGTTCTCATTGTAGCCTATGTCCTATGGCATGACGTATTAGGATCATGTTCGCGTCAGCCTTGGTCCCTGATGGAGAGTACTCTGTAACATGTTCGCATTGTAGCCTATGGTCCCTATTAGGAGATATGTGGACTGTTTCTCATGTGCCTATGGCCCTATGCGTATGAGTATTGGTAACATTCTCTATGTCCTTGTGTCCCTATGGATGATTATTCAGGTATACGATGTTCTCAATGTTACGCCTATGTCCCTCATGATGAGTATTCGGTAAACATGTTCTCATGTAGCCTAGTGGTCCCTATCGGGATGACAGTATCGGGTAACTGTTGCATGTAGCCTATGGTCCCTATGATGATATTGGTACTAGTCTCTGTAGCCTATAGGTCTCCTTGATGAGTATCGTGACACTGTTCTCGGTATCCTATGTCCCTATGAGGAGTATTGGTAATCATGTTCTCACTTGTAGCCTATGGTCCCTATGGATGAGCATTCGGTAACATATTCTCCATGTAGCCTATGGTCCCTATGGATGAGTATTTGGTACATATTCTCATTATCCTATGGTCCCTATGGATGGTAATTGTATCATGTTCTCATGTAGCCTTGGTCCCTATGGATACATTCGGTAACTGTTTCTACATGTAGCCTATGTCCCATGGATGCATTTCGTTAACATGTTCTCTGTGACCATATGGTCCCCCTATGGATGATAGTCGGTAACATATTCTCATGTAGCCTATGGTCCCTATGGTGAGTATCGGTGACCACTCTTCTCATGTGCCTATGGTCCCTATGATGAGTCATTTGGTATCATGTTCTCATGTATCCTAGGTCCCTATGCGATGAGCATTCGGTAACTATATCTCATGTAGCCTATGGTCCCTAGGATGAGTATTTGGTACTCATTCTAATGTGCCTATGTCCCTATGGATGAGCTATTCGGTACATGTTCTCATGTACCTATGGTCCCATGGATGAGTATTTGGTAAATGTTGCTCTGTAGCCCTATGGTCCCTAATGGATGAGCATTTGTGGTAACATGTTCTCATGTACCTATGGTCCTATGGATTGGTATCTCGGTAACATATTCTCATTGTAGCTCTAGGTCCCTATGGATGAGCTTTGCGTTACATCTTCTCATGTAGCCCTATGGTCCCTATGGATGAGTATTTGGTAACATGTCTCATTTAAGCCTATGGTCCCTATGAGATTAGTATTCAGTATCAGTGTTCTCATGTAGCCTATGGTTCCCTACAGATTATGCATATTCGGTAACATGTTCTCTGTAATGTAGCCTATGGTCCCTATGCATAGTATTGGGCATGTCCCTATCTAGCCGGAGGTAAATCTCATGTTCTCCAGTATGTCGCTAACATGTTCTCATTAGCCTATGGTCCCTATGGATGAGTATTCGGTAACATATTCTCATGTAGCCTTTGTCCCTATGGATGAGTATTCGGTGAGTCATCTTCCTCATTTAGCCTATGGTCCCCTATGGATGAGTATTTGTATCAGTTCTCATGTAGCCTATGGTCCCTATGGATGAGTATTCGGTGACATCTTCTCATGTAGCCTATGGTCCCTATGGATGCGGTATTGTATCATGTTCTCATGTAGCCTATGGTCCCTATGGATAGATTGTCGGTAACATATTCTCATGTGGCCTATGGTCCCTTATTGGATGAGTATTTTGGTATCATGTTCTCATGTAGCCTATGGTCCCTATGGATGAGCTACTTCGGTAAATTCATGTTGTCATGTAGCCTATGGTTCCCTATGGATGAGCATTCGTAACATGTTTCTCATATAGCCTATGTCCCTATGGATGAGTATTTGGCTAGTTACAGTGTCTCATGTAGCCTATGGTCCCTATGGATGAGTATTTGGTATCATGTTCTCGATTAGCCTATGTCCCTATGGATGGAGTATTGGTAACATTGTTCTCCTATAGCCTATGTGTCCGCTATATGAGTATTTGGTATCGATGTTCTCCATGTAGCCTATTGGTCCCTATGGATGACATATTGGTAACATATTCTCATGTGCCTATGGTCCCTATGATGATATTCGGGTACATCTTCTCATGTAAGCCTATGGTGTCCCAAGGATAGTATTCGGTAACATGTTGTCATGTAGCCTATGTCCCCTATGGATGATTATTGGTATCATGTTCTCTTGTAGCCTATGTCCCTATGGATGAGCATACTGGTAAACATATTCTCATGTGCCTATGGTCTCTATGGATGGTATGTCGGTAACATTGTTCTCATGTAGCCTATGGTCCCTATGGATAGCATTTGGTAACATTTCTCATGTAGCCTATGGTCCCTATGGATGAGTATTTGCGTAACATATTTCTCATGTAGCCTAGGTGCCCTATGGATGAGTTTCGTGTATCATGTTCTCATGTAGCCTAGGTCCCTATGGATGAGCCATTCGGTAACATGTTCTCATGTAGCCTATGGTCCCTATGGAGAGCATTCGTACATGTTCTCAGTACCTATGGTCCCTATGGATTGTATTCGGTAACTATTCTCATAGCCTATGGTCCCTATGGATGAGTATTCGGTGACTCTTCTCATGTGCCTATGGTCCCTATGATGATATTTTGATCGGTTCTCATGTACCTTGGTCCTATGGAGAGCTTCGAAACATATTCTCAGTAGCCTATGGTCCCTATGGATGAGTATTCGCGTTACATCTTCTATGTAGCCTATGTCCCTATGGATGAGTATTTGGTATCATGTTTCATGTAGCCTATGGTCCCATTATGGTACTTGTATCATGGTAATTTCTCTGTGACCATGGTCCCTATGATGGTATCATTTCGGTAACATGATTCTCATGTAGCCTATGTCCCTATGATGGGATTGACGTTTGTAAACATGTTCTCCATTAGCCTTGGTCCCTTATGATGAGCTATTTGGTAACATGTTCTCATTAGCCTATGTCCCTATGGATGAGTATTGCAGTAATCATATTCTCATATTAGCCTAGGGCTCCCAGGATGATCCTGTCGGTAACATTCAGTAGCTTCATGAGCATCGTACTGTTATGTAGCCTATGGTCCCTATGGATGAGCTAATTCGGACATACATGTGCTCTAGTAGCCTTGGTCCCTATGCGTATTCGGACATACTTAGGTATAGTCCCTGAATGATTTCTGGTATCATTTCTCATGGAGCCTATGGTCCCTATGATGATATTCGGTGACATATTCTCACTGTAGCCTAATGGTCCCTATGATGAGTAGTTCGGTGACATCTTCCATGTACCAGGTCCATGGTGAGCTCGTAATGTCTCGTGCCTATGGTCATGGAATTAGATTTGGTATCAGGTCTCATGTGCCCTATGGTCCCTATGATAGACGACATTCATGTCCTTGGTTAGTCAGTTGGTGTACATGTTTGAGCCTATGTCCCATGGATGAGCATTCGGTAACTATTCATATGGGCCTATGGTCCCTATGATTATATTGTGGTATCATGTTCTCATTTCATAGCCTATGGTCCCTATGGTTCGAGCTATTGTGTATCATGTTTCATGAGCCTCAGGGGTCCCTATGGATGAGCTATTCGGTAACATGTTTCAATAGCCTATGTGTCCCTATGAGATATGTAGTATGTGTTCCATATCTTCTGGGACAGTAACATTTCGTAGCCTATGGTCCCTATGGATGAGTATTTCGTGAATCTTTCTCATGTACCTATGGTCCCTAGGATGGTATTCTGGTAAATGTTCGTCATAGCCTTGGGTCCCCCTGATGGATAGTATTTGTATCAATGTTCCTGGCTATGTCCAGATGACTCGGTAATGTTCCAGCCTATGGTTTATGATGGTATTCGTTAACATATTCTCATTAGCCTATGGGTCCCTATGGATGATCATTGGTCGACATCGTTCTCTCATGTAGCCTTGGTCCTAAGGATGAGATTCTGGTTAACATTATCTATTTAGCTATGTCCCTATGCATGAGTTTGGTATCATTTCTCTTTAGTCCTAGGGTCCCTATGAAAATGGTTTCATGGGTAACATTGTCATGTCTATCCAGAGACATGGTATCTTCTATGTAGCCTGATGGTCCCTATGGCATTGTTATTCGGTACACATGTTCTCATGTCGCCTATGGTCCCTATGTGATGACATATTGGTAACATGTTATTCTCATTAGAGCCTAGGCCTATATGAGTCTTGACGTCCATTAGTGATCGAGGTATTTGGTACATATTTCATTTAGCCTATGGTCCCTAGGGATAGATCGGTATACATGTTCTCATGACTGCCTATTCGCCTATGGATGGAGATATCGTAACATTTTCAGTAGCCGATGGTCCCTATGGATGAGCGTTTTCGGTAGACATGCTTTTACTGTAGCCTATGGTGCCCTATGGATGAGATCTTTCGGTATCATGTTTCTTAGCCTATGGTCCCTCTGGATGACATATTGCGGTAACATATTCTCATTAGCCGATGGTCCCTATGGATGAGTATTGTTTGAACACGTTCTATGTAGCCCATGTGCCCTATGTGATGAGTATTTCGGCGAACATTTCTCATGTGCCTATGTCCCTATTGGAATTGGATCATTTTGCCAGCATGATGGCGGTAACATGTTCTCATGTAGCCTATTGGTCCTATGATGAAGTTGCCCGCGGGTACATGTTCTCATGTGCCTATGTACCATCAATGAGTAGGCGATCTGCTCCTAGCCCATATTGGTCCTGGAATTTGGTACATGTTCTCATGTAGCCTAGTGGTCCCTTGGGATTGAGTAACATTCTGGTAACATATTCTCATTTAGCCTATGCCCTATGGATGAGTATTCGGTAATCATTTCTATGTAGCCTAAATGGTTCCCTATAGTATGAGTCATTCGTTAACAGTTTGTCATTTAGCCTTGGTCCCTATGGATGAGTCATTTGGTAACATGTTCTCGATTTATCCTATGGTCGCGGCTATGAGTTATATTCGTACATGTCTTTCATGTAGACCTATTGTCGCTTGCTTGGGATGTATGGTATCAATGGTCTCATGCGCCTAAGGTCCGCCTATGAGGAGCATATTCGGTCAATCTTCTCACTGTAGCCTTGGTCCCTATGGGATGGAGTATTGTGGTACAATACTATTCTCTATTAGCCTATGGTCCCTATGGATGGTATTCAGTTCATGTTCTCATGTAGCCTATGGTCCCTAGGATGAGCATTCGGTAACATGTTCTCATGTAGCCTATGGTCCCTATGGATGAGCATTCGGTAACATGTTCATCATGTAGCCTATGGTCCCTCTGATGAGTATTCTGGTAACTATTCTCATTAGCCTATGGTCCCTATGGATAGTATTTGGTAACATGTTCTCATGTAGCCTATGGTCCTCTGGAGTGAGTATTCGTGACATCATTCTCATGTTAGCCTATGGTACCATATGGATGAGTATTGGCGATCATGTTCTCATGTACCTATGTCCCCATGATGAGCATTCTGGTAACATCTCATTGAGCCTATGTCCCTATGGATGAGTTTTGGTATCATGGTTCTCATGTAGCCTATGGTCCCAGGATGAGCATGTTGGTACTGCTTGTTCTCATGTAGCCTATGGGTCCCTATGTATGGTGTATTCGTAATATTTTCTCGTAGTCCTCTGGTCCCTATGGATGAGCATTGAGTAACATGTTCTCAATGTACCATGGTCCCTATGGATGAAGTCAATCTTGGTAACATATTCTCATTTATGCCTATGGTCCCTATGGATGAGTATTCGGTATCATGTTCTCATGTAGCCTATGGTCCCTATGGATGACATTCGTAACAGTTCTCATGTTAGCCTATGGTCCCTATGGGAGAGGTATTCGGTAACATGTTCTCATGTAGCCTATGGTCCCTATGGATGAGCATTCGATAACATTTCTCATGTAAGCCTATGTTCCCTATGGATGAATTATGGTACATATATTCTCATGTAGCCTATGGTCCCTATGGATGATCATTTGGGTATCATGTTCCTCATGTAGTCCTATGGTCCTATGGATGACATTTCGGTAACATGATTCTCAGTATTCCTATGGTCCCATGGATGAGTCATTCGTGTACATCTGTCTCATGTAGCCTATGGTCCCTATGGAATGTACTAGTTCGTGAACGCATGTTGTCATGGAGCCCATGGATCCCTATGGATAGTTATTTGTATCCATATTCTCATGTGGCCTATGGTCCCTATGGATATCATTTGGTAACATTTTCTCATGTAGGCCTATGTCCCTATGATGAGTCATTCGGTAACAATGTGTCTGCATTAGCCTATGTTCCCTATGGATGAGCATTTCGGTAACTGTTCTTCATGAGCCTATGTCCCTATGATGAGTATTTGTAACATGTTCTCATTTAGCCTATGGGTCCCTATGGATTAGTATTGTATCATGTTCTCATGTAGCCTATGGTCCCTATGGATGATATTTGTATAACATGTTCTCATGTGCCTATGGTCCCTATTGATGATCATTTCGGTAATCATGTTCTCATGAGCCTATGGTCCCTATGGGATGAGATCGGTAACATATTCTCATTAGCTGCCCTATGTCCTATCTGTACTGTACTTGGCTGATGAGTATTCGGGTATCATGTTCTCATGTAGCCTATGTCCCTATGGATGAGATTCGGTAACATATTCTCATTGTAGCCTATGGCCCTATTGATTAGTAGTATGGGTAGCAGCTTCTCATGTAGCCTATGGTCCCTATTGATGGAGCATTCGGTAACATGTTCATGTAGCCTATGGTCCCTTGGATGAGATTCGGTAACATGTTTCATTAGTAGCCTAATGGTCCCTATGGATGAGCATATTTGTATCATGTTCTCATTGTAGCCTATGGTCCCTTGATGAGTAGTTTGGGTATCTGTTCGTACATGTATCCTATGGTCCCTATGGATGAGATTTGGTACATGTTCTCATTAGCTATGTCCTCTGGATGATATTTGTACCATTTCTCATGTAGCTATGGTCCCTATGGATGAGTTCGTTAATCAAGTTTCTCATGTAGCCTATGGTCCCTAGGATGAGCATTCGGTACCGTTCTCATGTAGCCTATGGTCCCTATGAGATTAGTATTTCGGTAACATGTTCATGTAGCCTATGGTCCTATGGATGAGTATTTGGTATCGATGTCTCTTCTGTAGCCTATGTCCTATGGATGAGCATCGGTAACATTTCTCATCGCCTATGGTCCCTCATGGAGGGTATCGTACAGTCTCTCATGTAGCCTATGTCCCTATGGATGATGATTTGGTAACATGTTCTCATGGAGCCTATGGTCCCTATGGATGAGTATTTGGTAAATATTCTCATTGCCTATGGTCCCTATGGATGAGTATTCGGATCAGTTTCTCATGTACTATGGTCCTATGGAGCATTCGGTAACATGTTCTCATTAGCCTATGGTCCCTATGTATGAGCTCGTAACATCTGTGCTCTGTAGCCATTGTCCCATGGATGAGTAGTGTGGAAACATGTTGCTCATAGCCTATGGTCCCTATGGATGAATGATTTGTACATATTCGTCATTTAGCCTATGGTCCTATGGATGGTATTTGGGTACATGTTCTCATGTAGCCTATGGTCCTATGAATGATATTTGGTACATTTCTCAGTAGCCTATGGTCCCTATGGATGATTGTTAACAGTTCTCATGTACCTATGGTCCCTATGGAGAGCTATGCGGTAACATATCCTCATTAGCCTTGGTCCCTAGTGGATGAGTATTGGTGACGAGTCTCTCATGTAGCTCTATGGTCCCTAAATGGATAGTAATGTGGTATCATGGTATGGGTGGTTACTGTATTTGTAAGCCTATGTCCCTATGGTGAGGCATTCGGAACATGTTCTCATGTAGCCTATATGTCCCTATGGATGGTGTATTCGTGTGACTATTTCTATGTAGCTATGGTCCCTATGGATGATTATCCGGTAACATGTTGGTCATGTAGCCTATGGTCCCTAGGATGAGTATTTGGTATCATTGTTCTCTTGTAGCCTAGGTCCCTATGGATGAGTATGTTAGGTAACATGTTCTCATGTAGCCTATGGTCCCATGGATGGTAATTTACGGTACATGTATTCTTCGATGTATGGCTCTTCTATGTCCCTATGGATGAGATTCGTAACATGTTCTCAGTAGCCTATGTCCCTATGGATGAGTTTTTGGGTTAACATATTCTCCATGTAGGCCTATGTCCCTAGGGATGAGTATTGTATCATGTTCTCATGTAGCCTATGGTCCCTATGGATGAGCATTCTGTAACATGTTCTCTGTAGCCATGGTCCCAGTGTATGATCATTCGGTAACATGTTCTTCATGTAGCCTATGTCCGATGATAGTATTCGGTACATATTCTCAGGTAGCCTATGGTCCCTAGGTCTGAGGTATTGGTATCATGTTCTCATGTAGCCTATGGTCCCTATGGGATGAGCTATTCGGTGACATCTTTCTCATGTAGCCTATGGTCCCTCATGGATGGTATTGGTACATGTCTCATGTAGCCTTTGTCTCCTATGGATGAGCATTCGGTAACATGTTCTCATGGGCCTATGGTCCCTATGATGAGTATTTGGTATCATGTGTCTCATGTAGCTCTATGTCCCTATGATGAGCATTGGTACATGTTTCAGTGCGCTATGGTCCCTTGGATGGTATTCGGTACATTTTCTCATGTAGCCTATGGTCCCTATGATGACTTTGTAACATGTTCTCATGTAGCCTATGGTCCATGGATGAGTATTTGGTAAATATTCTCATTTAGCCTATGGTCCCTATGGATGGAGTATTCAGTATCATGTTCTCATGTACTATGTCCCTATGGATGAGCATTCGGTAACATGTTTCTATGTAGCCTATGGTCCCTATGGATTGAGCACTATTCGGTAACATGTTCTCATGTAGCCTATGGTGCCCTATGGATGAGTAGATTCGGTGAATTCATCATTCTCAGTAGTATGCCATATGGTCCTATGGATCGAGTATTCGGTGACATCTTACTCATGTTAGCTATGGGGCCCCCCCTCCCTATGGATGAGGTTTGGTTATCAGTCTCATGTAGCCTATGGTCCCTATGGTATCTAAGCTTCGGTAACATATTACTCATGTAGCCTATGGTCCCTATGATGAGTATTCGTGCCATCTTCTATGTATCCTATGGTCCCTATGGATGTAGTACTTCGGTAGCATGTTGCTCATGTAGCCTATGGTCCCTGATGGATGATATTTGGCTATCATATGGCTCTTGTACCTATGGTCCCTATGGATGAGCATTTGGTACATGTTCTCATGTAGCCTATGGTCCCTATGGATGAGGTATTCGGATACATGTTCTCATGGTAGCTACTGGTCCCTATGGATGAGCATTTGTGTTGAATTCAGGTTGTTCCCCATGTACGCTCTATGGCCCCCTATGGAGGATATTTGGTACATATTCTCAATTTAGCCTATGTGCTGCCCTATGGATGAGTGTATTCGTAATCATGTGTTCATGTAGCCTAGGCGTCCCGGATAGCTGGAACATCTATGTATCTATGGTCCCTTGAGGCGACTTGCGGTAACATGTTCTCGACATGTAGCCTATCGGTCCGTTCTATGATGGCTTGGACTATTTTCGGTAACATATTCTCATGTAGCCTTTGGTCCCTATGGATGAGTATTCGGTGACAGTCTTCTCATGAGCCATGGTCCCTATGGATGAGTACATTTCGTATCATGTTCTCTGTAGCCTATGTCCCTATGGATGAGTATGCGGCGACCTCTTCTTCAGTAGCCTATGTCCCTATGATGAGTATGTTGTATCATGTTCTCATGTAGCCTATGGTCCCTATGGATGAGCATTCGGTAACCATATGCTCATGTGGCCTATGTCCCTATGGATGAGTATTTGGTATCATGTTCTCATGTAGCCTATGTCCCTATTGGATGAGCATTCGGTAACATGTTGTCATGTAGCCTATGGTCCTATGGATACTTCGTAACATGTTTTACTATATAGCCATGGCCTATGAGAGTATTTTGGTATCCATGTTACTCATGTACCTATATTGTCCATGGATGTGAGTCTATTTGGTATCATGTTCTCATGTAGCCTATGTCCCTAGGGATGAGTATTTGGTAACAATTCTCATATAGCTATGGTCCTATGGATGAGTATTTGGTATCATGTTTTTTCTCATGTAGCCTATGGTCCTAGGGATGAGCATTCGGGTAACATATTCCATGTAGCCTATGGTCCCATGGATGAGTATTCGGTGACATCTTTCTCATGTAGCCTATGGTCCTAAAGGATGAGTATTCGGTAACATGTTTCATGTAGCCTGGTCCTATGGATGAGTATTGGTATCATGTTCTCTTGTAGCCTATGGTCCCTATGGATGAGCATTTGTCAACATGTGTTTCTCATGTAGCCTATGCGTCCCTATGGATGGGTATTCGTAAACATTTCTCATGTGCCTATGGTCCCTATGATAGTTTTGGTAACATATTCCTCATTTAGCCTATGGTCCCTATGGATGAGTATCGAGTATCATGTTCTCATGTAGCCTATGGTCCCCTATGGATGAGCATTCGGGTAACATGTTCTCAGGAGCCTATGGCCCTATGGATGAAGCATTCGGTGTAACAGTTCCATGTAGCCTATGGTCCCTATGGATGAGTATTCGTCGGTAACATATTCTATGTAGCCTTGGTCCCTATGGATGAGTATTCGGGACATCTCCTCATGTAGCCTATGGTTCCCTATGATGAGTAGTTGGGATCATTTCTCATGTAGCCTATGGTACCCTATGGATGAGTATCGGTGAAGCTTCTCATGTTGCCTATGTGTACCGGACTTGAGTATTTGGTATCATTCTCATGTGAGCTAGGCCCTAGGATGAGTATTTCGGTGGAATCTTCCATGTAGCTATGGTCCTATGGTATGGAGTATGTTGGTATCAGTGCCTCATGAGCCTATGGTTCCCGATGGATGAGCATTCGTTAACAATTCTCATGTGGCCTATGGTCCCTATGGATGAGTATTTGTTATCATTTCTCATGAGCCTATGTCCCAGGACTGAGCATCGAGGTAACATGTTGTCTGTAGCCTTGGTCCCTATGGATGAGCACGTGTAACATGTTTATTAGATACGCCATGTACCATGGATGAGTATTGGTACATGTTCTCATGTGCCTAGGGTCCCTATTGGATGAGTACTTGGGTATCTGTTCTTCAATACCCTATGGTCCCTTATGGATGAGAGTTGTTAACTATGTTCTCATATAGCACTATGGTCCTATGGACGAGTATGTGGTAGTATGTTTCATGTAGGCCTATGGTCCTATGTAGAGCCATCGGTAACATATTCTCTGTGCATACCTAGGGTCCTATGGTGAGTGAGTCGTGACATCTTCTCATGTATAGCCTATGGTCCCTAGAGATGAGTATCCGGTACATGTTGTCATGTAGCCTATGGTCCCATGGATGAGCTAGTTTTGAGGGGGTAGTATCATGTTCTGTCGGGGTTTGTGACTAGCCTATTTTCCCCCACCCCATATGGATAGCATTTGGTAAATGTTTCATGTACCTATGGGCCCCTGATGGAGGGTATTAGGTAACATGATTCTCATGAGCCTAGGTCCCTTATGGAGTGAGAATTGGTACACTATTCTATTTAGCCTATGGTCCCCTATGGATGAGTATCTCAGTATCATGTCTCATTTAGCCTATTGGTCCCTATGGATGAGCATTCGTGGTAAATGTTCGCATGTAGCCTATGGTCCCATGATGAGATTCGGTAACCATTTCTCTATGTAGGCCTATGCCCAGGATGAGTTTCGGTAACATATTCCATGAGCTCTTGTCTCATGGATGGATATTCGGTGACATCTTCTCATGTAGCCTATGGTCCTCATGGATGCGTTTTGGTATCATGTTACTCATGTAAGCCTAATGGTTCCCTATATTAGTATTCGGGTGACTCTTCTCATGTAGCCTATGGTCCCTATGGATGAGTATTTGGTATCATGTTCTCATGTAGCCTATATTTCACATGATCTGATCAGTTATTGCTTATATTTTTCACCTCTAATGGGTCCAATAGAGATAATGATCCCCCACCTGCTATATACTCCCTGTACATCAGGATCATACGCAGCCACAATAGTGAAATGGATCTGAAAATGACCCGTAATTTATCACTGACATTTATATTCCGATAATTGACACAAAGCTAAAAAAAACAAAAAAAATAAAATCGCAACTAATTGCAATAAATAGAACGGCACTTTTCTCTGTTTTTTTCTCTCCCATCTATTTGTCTCCTTAAAATGCAGCGTCAAAAAAGCCTCATTAAATATGCAAATGTAGAATTTAGACCATAATTGACTCCATGTAAACCGGCGCCAATTAAACATGAAAAGATGTCATTTGCAGAGAGCCCCGAGTTCACTTGGTGTTACATGTGAAATGCAATTTTCTGCTGTCTTTGATTTATCGCTGTTCGACGCATTGTTCAAAGGAGCATGTTATATTTCAATAGAGAAATATTGTTTATTCATTAATATTTTAAGCCCAGTTTATTGCGGTGCCCGCCTCTCGCTGCATAAAAACTTCACATTTAAAAACATGAATTAATGAACGCATTTGAGAAGTGTAAGGAGATATCATAACCTCTCATTTTTCATCTTGAAGCCGCGGGCACAAGTATTTTTATGATTATTGAGCTTCCCCCCCCCCCCTTCGTGTTCTGCTGTACCTTTAAATAAAGCCGAGGCGGGATATGAAATGTTTTTGACAAGTCAGAAAGATCCAAAACATGATGCGAACACAGGCGCAGGCCCAACGCGGCAGAACTGGATAAACTTGGGACAGATGGAAATAGAATGATAAAATGTTGTATCATTGACCGCATATACTTCTTTATTAAAGTCCGTATACAAGAGATGTGTAGCGACAATACATAATATGGTGCCTTAGAGTCCTGGAAGGAAGTGCACATATATATGAGACCATAATGTGCAAATCTTAATACCACCGTATTTTTCGGACTATAAGGCGCACAAAAAATTCTTTTGATTTTCTCAGAAATCAAAGGTGCGCCTTATAGTCCAGTGCGCCTTATATATGAACCAAACTTACAGACAACAGCTGCCTTGTACAGTGCACAGGTCTGCCACCTGCTGGTCACTCATCCTTATAATCAGGTGCTCCTTATAATCCGGTGCACCCTATATATGAACCTAGACGTTTTAGCAGGCATTTATTGATGGTGCGCCTTATAGTCCGAAAAATATGGTAAGTGTATTATTATTCTTCAGTATGTCCATGGCTTGGTATAGAGTGTTATCATATCAGATTTCATGCACCTCCTATTGCAGATGGTTGTGGACATGCTCTGTGACCTTATTACAGGGAGGGGTTGGACAGAAGGTGTGATGTGACTGAACCATAGAGCGTTATCTATATACAGCTGATACTATCACAGGTAGGATTACAATGAAGTAAAGGGTTAAGGGGACAGTGTCAGCCTTGTTATGTGCTAAGAATGGAAACTAAAATTCTAAAAATTCTTAAAAAAAGGTCAATCCAAAAAGGGCCCGTCGTTGGAGAAGATTTATTATATGCAGGTGCTACAGGCTTCGGATTCCAGATATGAAGTTCTACGCCAGGTTCGGCATAAATTTGCGCCATAGCCTGTACCTGAATGGATGTAATCTATAGGTAGTGCAATAGTGCCCTTTCCTCTGCTGGCTGCACCCTCCCTCATGCCCTTCACATTCACTTGGTGTGGGGGTGGTGTGAAGGGGGAGAGGGGCCTTATTCCTGGCTGTGCGCCATTCTGGCCCAGTGTGTCCAAAATGCTGCATGACCCTTATTTATAGGCACCCGGTCATGTATTTTTGCCACATAAGACTACCAGTCCCCTCATGTATAAATTTCCTTGCTAGAACCCCCTCCTATGTGAAATATGATTGTTTACCTATAAAAAACCTCCAAATTAATAGGCAAATGAGCAGAGAAGAGTCATATTTTGCCCCAGCTGATTCACGCCCATGTATTTGGCGCTAGAGTACCTAGAAACATACTCTTGGCATCTCATCCTTCAGTTGTGGGAGCGACAGAACCAGAGATACAGAGAGTTATAAGAAGAAATAGGTGGGAGCTGGATCTTTATACTCACACACCTAGAGAAAATATAAGGTTATTGACTCCTTGGCTGAAGCCAATAAAGCAGTTTGCCCATGAAAGAAAGTACTCAAATTTTAATGCCCCAGTGATGTTTACACAATAAAATTAATTTTTAAATTTTACAATTTTATTCAGCTTTTTAGCTGAGTGTGGGCGTGGACTCTCTAAGCAGACACTTCATGACCCTTTTGTGCTGACAATGTGCTTAGATTATCAGGTTACAGGGTTTAGATACTAGTATAATCTTCAAAAGCTAAATGAAAGTGTATCTGATACATAGAAAAAGAGAGATGAGAGTCATGAGATGGATATAAGACACAATGAAGCACTCAGCTCTGCTTTCTCACCTATAAAATACACAGTCAGTACTGCTATGCCCCCCTCCCCTCAGATCAAGACCTTATCTTGTCTGTAGAGCTGCTGATGTCTTCTCTGTTGCTGGACATTAAGTGCCTCTGTCTCCAGCCCCTCATCCCGCAGTACAAGAGAAGCTATCTGTCCGACCATAGTCAGGAGTTTATGGATGTATTCAGGAACAACCAAATTGCACACACCAGGACTGATAGAGACAGGTTAGAATTATATCTGTGAAATGCTGTACATTTGTTAGTGACATTCAATAGAGAATGTGTTATTCTGTTATTCTGAGTACATTTATGAATCTGGTCTTCGTGGGAATAGCCTTTAAGTTTATCAGGGCCCAATCCTTTGAACAGGTGGATCAATTATTTTTTTTAATCAAAACAAGAAATTGATCAGATCAGGTATGTGTATATCATTTTTTATTCAGCGACATATAATTTTTTAATAATAGGACATCCCCTTTAAGTGTTTTCCCCTCAATCTATATATCTAAGCATCAAACATTGATTCTCTGATTCCATTTGTGATCGTTAATGGGTTAACCACCTCTCAGGTCTGAGTTTCCCGTTTGCCGTTGCCTTATTTGTGGTCAATTTGCAGGGAGAGCAGCTCGTTGCTGCGGAGGGGAGAAAGGTGATAGATGTTGACATCCAGAATAAAGCTGAATATATTTTAAACAAAAAGAAATGATGCAGTAATAGGTTTGGATCCCTGAGTTACCCGAGCAGACCGAGCTTTGCATCCAGAAGAGAGAGAGAGAGATCACAAGCAATATACACATAATACACAGTCATTAGCACCAGGATGAAAACTCGCCCATGTATAGGGCCGCAGAGACCCGCGGAAACTGAGGGGCTTCATAAATTAAAGGGCCAGCAGCACCGCAGAGCAATGTGACCTTACAACACTTATGTCTTCAGAGGGTTAACCTGATTTCTTACCGGATTGTCGCGACGATGACTATGGAGCAGGAATACAATGTATCTTAGTGTCTTTATATGAATTGGTTTATTCTGTTCAGAAAGTCTATAGATTTTTTTTTTCCTTAGTCCCATGTTGGTATTCCCAGGCATCTCTGGATACAAGTCTGTTCCACCTTATAAGGTCAGTTTCACATAATCTATTTCTAGTTCTGGAAAACCCCATAATACAAAGTCATTTTCTTTCATAAACAGCATCACATCTGACCACAGGCTGTGCGTCGTATTGCAGGTTAGTACCATTTAAGGGGTATTCTGGGAATAGGAACGGCTGACACAAAAACCCATGATGATATAAATAAATGAATACAACAATAATCAATGTTATTAGTCACAAAACAGAGCTTAAACAGTTTGATTTTATGATTTACAAAATTTATGGCCTCTCTAAAGTAGGTGGAGTTATCACTAAGATGGCCGCCACTGGAAACTACAAGTTCCATGATCCTTTAGTTCTCAGTAACTCCTCCTCCATCTTGTGTTCTGCTCCCAGTGATGATATAACAGCCTGTCCTGCTCTGTTACCATAGTAATGATGTGTAACTGCCATCACTGCACATCACTACAACACTGGCCATACTGGATGCACTGCAACCAACCGACTACAGGCGAACTTAGTGGTGATCACATGACCTTCCCAGGCAGGTGGAGAACATGTGATGTGTACATGTGACCAGCGGCCATCTTCTGTCTTGTGTCTGGTCCGCAACGGACCGCGCGGAGGAAATTAATGGACTGATTTAAGGGCCAGTAGCATTTTAATTCTTCATTACAGTCTATGTCACCAGCATTTTCTGGTAAGGGGAGCAAAATTTCAAATAACAATTAATTACATATAAGCTTATATTTTAAGGACCCATTTGTGTATGAATTATGCTTATTCCTGGAATACCCCTTTAACACAAGCATAGAACTGCAATACCAGACATGACCCACAAACGTGGTGCCGCTTTTTTTTTTTTTTTAAAGTGAAACACAAAGAAAAAAATTATCTCATGAATCATGAAATTATTTCCTTAAAGGGCATCTACCACCAGGATGAAGTACTGTATGCAAATAGGTGTTAATGCGGCTGCTGGCACGAGAAGAGGACAAGGAGCTGTGGGGGAGCACCGGGGCTGGAGGCAAGTACCAGGTCTAATATTTTTGGGGGTGTCACGGCTGTATATGATACTACTGGGGAGGCTGTGTATGTACTGGTGGGAGGTTGTGTATATACTGGGGGGGGGGCATATGTTGTGGGGATAATATATTAAGAACACACTCCATCACACTGTAAGTGACTGTGGTAGTTTTAGGGGCATCGTGTGGAGTTATCCTGCATGGAGCTGAAGATTTCAATTTTCGCCTCAGGCAGCATAAAGGCTAGAATCGGCCCTGTCCCCAGAGGTAATTAGCATGCTTGTGAGGACAGGCTACAATCAGTAATCTGGTGGTGGATGCTCTTTAAAAGAGCTAAAACAAAACACCAAAAATGGAGGGACGTACACAACATGGTGTGCGATTTGTGAGATGGAAGACTCCCTTTAACTTTGGCAGAGAAGTTGTTACATCCATTTGCAGATCTATAAACATGTGGATGAGACCCATATTTTTGGATTTATAGGGAAAGTATCACGACATTTGAGAGTTGTAAAAGTAATAATTCACTTGTGGTCTGTGAAAATCACATTACAGAATATGCAGAACCCAGTTCCCGCGCTCATGTTATATATGACGCATGTTCCAGGGATGTTTGTCTTCATTTTGGAGCGCTGCGCCTGCAGATTTGTTGTGCTCAAGTAGTGGACAGATACAATGAATATAAGATCCTAAGGCCTGAAAATTAAGAGTCATAAAAAAATGAGATAAAGCAGAATATCCCAGAAATCTTGTAAGGGTAAAGTTTCCGGAATAAAACTGTATATTAATATAAGGTGGAAGCAGAAGTGTGGCAGGAGGCCATGAGAGACGCCGGGTGCTGAGCGGCTTTAATGAGATTCCCGAAGAAGAGGAGACGGAACAGGGATTATAAAATGCCTTTTAAACGATTAACCTTTCCATTTATCTATTATGGATTAATAATGTGCATTTAAACTGTACAAATCTCAACCCAGAAAAGGAAAAGCTCCACTACTTTCAAGTATCCAAGTGACAATTTTAACCTTTTTCAATAGTGATGATGTCAGCACAGTGATGTCATCAGTTATCCAACTTTTTTTTCTCCATTTATTATTATATTTAATATAATAGAGGCAGATTGCCTTATAAATATATAAGATCTCAGAATAATTTCTATGGTGAAGAGAAAATCCTTCACAACAAGCCATTCTCCAGTATGTATCAGTATCAGTATCCAAATCTATAAAGCCGGCACGGTTCTGGAAGAACACTCTTTGGACAGATGAAACAACCTCTACTAGAATGATGGAAAGTAAAAGTATGGCGTCAGCGTGGTGAAACTCATGATCCAAAGCGGAGGTAGTGTGATGGCTTGGGCATGGCAGCCAGGGGTACTGGGGCACTAGTGTTTATTGAAGATGTGACAAAGGAGAGAAGCAGCCAGTGAATTCTAAGGTATCAGAGACATACGGTGCGCTGAAATCCAGTCAAAATGATAGGTAAGCAACTCAAAATACAGATGGAGGATGATCCAAAACATGAAGACAAAGCAACCCAAGTCAGTCCTGGATTGTTTTGGTCAAAACCATTCAGGGGCGTAACTACAGCTGTAGCAGCTGCTATGGGGCCCGCAGTGTCAGGCGGCCCCGCCATTCAACCTGACACACTAAAGAATGAAGGATGTGCACCATTATATACATATTATACTGCACATTGTACATCATAATATGTATATAACAGTGCACATCCTCCACAGCACACTGCTGAGCCAGAAGTTCACAAAGAAAAGTTGAGGGAGAAGGAGGAGACAGCAGAGGACTAGGAATCTCACAACTCATATTCCAGCCATCCTCCATGTGGTCAGCAGCTACTGGGACAGATCAGTATAAGTGTAGAAATGTATGTATGCATGTATAAATATGTGCGCATAAGTATAAATGTGTGAACATAGAATATATTATATTTATATTTTATAATATACAGTAATATAATATAATATTATAATATAATGTTATGATATTATATATAGTATATTTTCTGAGGGGGTAGGGGTCTGCTTTGGGGTCCTGCTAGGGGCATTACTAGGAGAGGTGGGGCCTGATAGCAGACTTCTGAATTGGGCCCATTACTCCCTCAGAAAATATTAATATTTCTATGTTCACACATTTCTACACTTATGCGCACATATATATAATAGGATACATACATTTATACACTTACACAGTTCTGTCCCAGTAGCTGATGACAATATGGGGGAAGTACATGGCAGTAGAGAGGAGAGATCCCTAGTCCTGTCATTCTACTGTCCCCTTCCCTGTCATTTTTTATTTGAGCTGCTGATTTATGCTGTTTACTGTGGAGGATGTGCACTGTTATAAACATATTATGCTGTAAGATGTGTAGCATAATATGTATATATTGGAGCACGTCCTCCATTCTTTGGTGTCAGGTCTGATGACTGGGCCCCCTGACACTGCGGGCCCCATAGCAGCTGCTAGGTCTGCTACAGCTGCAGTTAAACCCGGCGTCCTGCCTCTACTAATTACACCCCTGGAAGCATTGTATTGTACAGAACCAAAATTAGGTCCATAAATATTAGGAAAGAGACAAGAGTTTTCTAACTGTATGCATTACTCTGCCCTATGTCTCATCTCCTATATACTCTATTAGCCCCCCGCCCCCTTCCCCAGAACATGTAACCCTCCAAAATCTGAATTAAACCTAAGTGATCATTTTACAGCCATTAATACTACATTTATTTAGACATAATAGAACGAAAACAACATCTTCTGTTTTCAGTTCTTATTTCGGGGGGGGGGGGGGGGGGGGTGGGAAGGTGTTTTACATAGAATTCACTTTTCCTGCCAAGTAGTCTGATCCCTGGGAAATACTGGAGACTAAAATAGAAAGATAAATTATCATTTCTGTGCACCAGGAATTTGATAAGACAGACCTTGGAAAAAATTCCTTCCTATTAACCCTTTGGACAGCATTAGACTTCTCCATAGGGACACAGTGTATTGTAGAGTGTGGTCAACAAGACCGAATGGGTCAAAACCATCAAGTGTCTTATCAAAATGGTATCAGGATAAACAAAGCCATTTATTAGGATTACAGACAGGAGGGAGATAATGGAACAATAGTTACATTGTGTGTAATAATAAGCCATGTATCACACGGCTCTCATTGTTAGGATTTAGCTATTTTGGTATTAGTAAAGCGGATAAGGCTTGAAACTTATAACAAAAACAGAAGAAGCAGAAGCAGATTATTTGTACAGTACAGCAAATGCCCCCTATCAAATGCCCCAGCAGATAGCAAATGCCCCAGCAGATAGCAAATGCCCCCTATCTGCTGGGGCAACTCCAGCAGATAGACCACCAATGATAATTTAGCTTTGGCTTTGCCTTCATTATTCCTATTGGGACTTTCGGGTCTAGGCCAAATACTAACAGATATATCCAGATGTAAAATTGATAAGCTCCTCAACCTAACAATACATAGAAATTCCCACTAATCACCTTGAAGGGTATTTATGGCATATCCATGAGAATGTGGCTACAATTTTTGAATACTTGTTATTTTATTCTAATGTATAAAAAATAAACTGCGCTCCCTCTTCTGTGTCTATAAACTTCTATGTAGCCAACTATTTATAATATGGTTCCCCTTCTTTGCTTCTAGGAGGCAGGCTGCAGATGACCGTGGATATGGACTCGTATTCTGGTCCAATCCGACAGACTGCACACATTGCACAAAACGGGAGTCCTTGCTGCATATAGAAATATGATGGTTTGCCGATACCGTAAGAACTGTTACAGTATGATGCAAGGACTCCCATCCTATGCAATGTGTTCAGTCTATGGGATCAGACCAGCAAATGGATCCATTTCCACGGACTGAACACATTTGGCTGAAGCCAACATCAAACCAGGACAATCAGCTCCCCTTCTAATGGCTGGAGGGTCATGACATGATGTATTGGGCCCACCATAGTCTTAAAACAGACCTGCCAGTCTCAAACATTGAATGCCACAGGCGTCATCAATTAGGGTGGGAACAGGATCCCATTTAGATGATTGGTGAGATATAGGGATAACCATTAACCATCACATAGCCGCTACATTCAATAGTATGTGGGTGCCAGAAATTTCCAACACTCCCATGGTAGTTTATGGAAAGGCAGGACGCAAACTTGTCCTGACTCCCTACCATTAATAAGAATGGGGACCCTGTTCTCTGGATTGCTGGGGGTCCCATTCTTGGGATCAGCGGGGGTCCCAGCACTTGGACCATTACCTCTTAGCTTGTTGTTGTTCCTGGGGATAGGGGATAACAACTAGAGATGAGCGAGCACTAAAATGCTCGGGTGCTCGTTACTCAGGTCGAACTTTTCCCGATGCTCGAGTGCTCGTCTTGAATAACGAGCCCCATTGAAGTCAATGGGAGACTCGAGCATTTTTCATTGAAAGAACACATTGAAAGAACACTAAAAAAAGAACACATTGCAGATGTTTGCAGATGTTTTCACTGAAAGAACACAGTGAAGAACACATTGCAGATGTTTCCATACATCTGCTAACTTATCCGAAGACGCGTGCCGAACGGTGTTCTTCACAATAGTATGCGAAGAACAGTATGTGTGAAGAACACACTGCAGATGTTTCCATACATCTGCAATGTGTTCTTCACACATATTGGGGGTCATTTACTAAGGGCCCGATTCACGTTTTCCCGATGTGTTACCCGAATATTTCCGATTTGCACCGATTTTCCCTGAATTGCCCCGGGAGTTTGGCGCACGCGATCGGAATGTGGTGCATCGGCGCTGGCATGCATTGGGGGGCATGGCCGAACGAAAACCCGGAAAAACCGCTGCATTTTAAAAAAAAATGTGTCGCGGGGCTCCCGCTTACCTTCACTAGGAATAGGCCGGTGAACTTCAGTGCATTCCGGGGAACTTCAGCGCAGCAGCGCCATCTGGTGGACTTCGGAGGAACTCCCTAAATCCCGGCCAGACCCGAATCCTCCGCAGAGAACGCGCCACTGGATCGCGAATGGACCGGGTAAGTAAATCTGCCCCATTGTTCTTCACATACTATTGTGAAGAACACCGTTCGGCACGCGTGTCTTCGGATAAGTTAGCAGATGTATGGAAACATCTGCAATGTGTTCTTCACTTAAATGATCTTGTGTTCACTGTGTTCACGGTTTTCATTGTATTCTTCACTGTTCTTCACTGTGTTTCGTTAAGTAAAGGCTCGATCTCGAACCGGCGAGATACTCGTCCGAGCAACGAGCCGTTTTGAGTACTCGAACGAGCATCAAGCTCGGACGAGTATACTCGCTCATCTCTAATAACAACCCCTTTAAATTACAATGGCAGGGCAATTTCCTTTTTTTTGTGTATTTTTTCGGTTTCCCAGTACAGATGTAATAGGAGGTAAGTGCCTACTTACCAGCACTAATGGTTTATTAGGGCCCCGAGATGAAAACAGAACTTATTGATGTTTTCTCGGTCCAGCCAGCGTCTAACTAGGGCTTCAGATTTTCGTTAAAATATTATGCAAGTGGACGACACGATTATGTTCATCTCTAATTAGAAACTCACAAATTGATTTTTTTTCCACCATAAAAAAGTTAATTTTATATACTGCTCAAGGTGCCCTTACAGAGTTCACCGTGCGCCACACCAAACCCAAACCATATATACAAGATCAGCAACCAAATCTTAAAGGGGCGCTCAATCTTATAGAAGCCTTGTAGGCAAACTAGTACCATCCATCATTCACATTTATTACATTAGGACCATGGAGTCAAGTTTCCAGCGAAATACACCCAGTCATGTTGACCAGTGTAAGGCTACATTCACACTGCCGTTGCCCGTCCGTGCCGTAGCGGGCAACGGCAGTGCACGGGGAGAGGAGGAGGAGGTGAGCGCAGCTCAACCCCGCCCCTCTCCATAGGAAGTTATGGCGCACGGCGCCGTACTACGGGTAAAGATAGGACAGGTCCTATCTTTTTCCCGGGTACAGAGCGGTACGGTGCTGCACGTGTGCTGCACCGTACCGCTCCCGTAGGGCGCCGTGCGCCCATTGCCGTCTATGTAGGACGTATATCGGCCGTATATACGTTCTCCATACGGTAGTGTGAATACAGCCTAAGAGTGCCCAATGTGGTAGGTGGTCCCAATGTATGTGACATATTGCTTCTACTTATATCTGCCTATACCTAGAACTGTGACTTCTACACAGCAATATCAATGTAAATCCTACAGGTATCATAGGCACAGAGCAGTGTCACAATGCAGAGATGATGTCACAGTACAGGGATAATGCACACAGTGATGTCACAGTACAGGGATAATGCACACAGTGATGTCACAGTACAGGGATAATACACACAGTGATGTCACAGTACAGGGATAATACACACAGTGATGTCACAGTACAGGGAGAATACACACAGTGATGTCACAGTACAGGGAGAATACACACAGTGATGTCACAGTACAGGATAATACACACAGTGATGTCACAGTACAGGGATAATACACACAGTGATGTCACAGTACAGGGGTAATGCACACTGTGATGTCACAGTACATGGATAATACACACAGGGATGTCACAGTACATGGATAATACACACAGGGATGTCACAGTACAGGGATAATACACACAGGGATGTCACTGTACAGGGATAATACACACAGTGATGTCACAGTACAGGGATAATACACACAGTGATGTCACAGTACAGGGATAATACACACAGTGATGTCACAGTACAGGGATAATACACACAGGGATGTCACAGTACAGGGATAATACACACAGTGATGTCACAGTACAGGGATAATACACACAGTGATGTCACAGTACAGGGATAATACACACAGTGATGTCACAGTACAGGGATAATGCACACAGTGATGTCACAGTACAGGGATAATGTACACAGAGATGTCACAGTACAGGGATAATGTACACAGAGATGTCACAGTACAGGGGTAATACACACAGTGATGTCACAGTACAGGGATAATACACACAGTGATGTCACAGTACAGGGGTAATGCACACTGTGATGTCACAGTACAGGGAGAATACACACAGTGATGTCATAACACAAAAATACAGTGACTGTAGCATGAGAAAACCCTAAATATTCAGATGTAACCCACAAAGCCACTTACTGAATGCAGATGATGTCCTGTCACTTACTGATACTGACCAAAGTGATTGTTCTTCTGAATAAAACACACTGCCTGGGATTCCTATTAGTGGCAGAATATGATACAAGACAGGAACAGTCTGCATCTGATTAACATATTGGAGATGCCCGTGAGGCTTTCCACTCATTGTTTCACACTCACACAATTGCTACATATGTGATAATTTGCGAGCTGATAAAATAGATGTTGTGATATCATTGCAGTGTGTCCATGACATTCGAGAACGTCTGCTATTATTAGAAACTAGACTATGTCTAGAAGACAACAAAGAGACGAGTCATGTGCTGCAGAACAAATGAATGATAATAATATGGGAATAAAATGACCCAGGAGCATCCGGATGCATCGTTATATGTTATCCAAATAAATTCTAACACCCAACCCCTTTGCTAGCAAATTAGACCACAATGTCCTATACAGTTCTTCTGCCACATATATAAAAGCCTTGTGCGTGTCATGTGGTCATTTCTATGGGATTATGGGAGAATTAATATGGGAGAAATATATAACAGCATGCAGTGTCAATCAGCTGCCTCTAAAGCCAGCAAGATCTTATCATGTATCAAAAGTGGTCTGGACTCTCAGGATAGGGATGTAATATTACCACTGTACAAGGCATTGGTTCGGCCTCACTTGGAATATGCCATCCAGTTCTGGGCACCGGTCCATAAAAAGGATGCCCTGGAGCTGGAGAGGGTACACGAAGACCCACAATAATGATAAGGGGTGTGGAGGGTCTCAGGTATGAGCAAAGATAAAAACAACTAAACTTATTTAGTCTGGAAAAGAAACGACATAATTAATTTATATAAATATTTGAATGGTCCATGCAAAAATATGGTGTAAGTTGTTAAATCAAATCAAAAGACAAGAGGGCACTGTCTCCATCTGGAAAAATCAAGGTTTAATCACCGGAGGCGACAGGGCTTTTCTACTATGAGAACGGTCACAGCAGGGACAGCAGAAAGCTTCAAGAAGGGTCTAGATGCCTTTTTATACATAAATAACACTGATGGTTATGTTATATAGAATTGTTTCCCCTAAATCCCTTCCTCATGCAATCCCTTCCCTTCCTTGGTTGAACTTGATGGACAAGTGTCTTTTTTCAACCGTATGATCTATGTAACTGACAGTCCTAAAGAAGTGAATGGAGCAAGAGAATGGTGCACACCAGCATTCACATGTGGATCAGTTCTTGTAATAATTTAGGGGTCCTGCAGGCTCAGTCACTTATCCTCAATGTGTTTATAGTGAAGAAGTGTATATAATAAGAAAACCCCTATAAAGTGAACTTGTTAGCAGAAATTGACCTAATAAACCACTACCAGTATGTTGCCAAGCAGCTGAACACCTTCAAGATCATGTTTCTTTCATGACCCAGTGTGGTGGGATCTACTTTGGAGTGAGATGTAAACTGGTTGTATAAAGTCAAGGAGGCGGAGATTTTAAAATTAAAGTCAAGCTCTCTCTTCCTCAGAAAGCCCCCTTTACTGTAATTGATGGTCCTGCATCTAGAGCAGGGGCCCGTGCCCCGGATCTTTTTGCCTGTGCCCCGAATCTCCCTGTGCTGCATCAGCGATATCACGTCTTCCTGCATCCTCAGGATGCAGAAAGAGTTAAGCAGTGTGGAGGAGCACAGAGAACTAAGCTCCGTGCACCGCTACAAAGTCCCTGCAGAGGATAGGAGCAGGCAGGGCATCATGCTGTTGTGGCTGGTGGTGAGGGGGGAGGAGTAATCGCCGCCTGCCCCGCCCCCACATCGGAGTCTGACAGGAGGGAACAGCAGCCTTTCACCTGCAGAAGAAGATGCCGGGACCGCGAGTAGTGGGCGGAGCTAAGAAGAAGGAAGTAGGAGAAAGCCAGCAGATGAGTGACACCTAGACAGGTGAATCAAAAGAGGTATCTGCAGGGATCAGAGGTGTGAGCAAGGTTTCAGTGGATGTGAGCAGGAGGTGTAAACAGGGTCAGGAGATGTGAGCAGGGGTCAGGAGGTGTGAGCAGGGGTCAGGAGGTGTGAGCAGGGGTCAGGAGGTGTGAGCAGGGGTCAGGAGGTGTGAGCAGGGGTCAGGAGGTGTGAGCAGGAGGTGTGAGCAGAGCTCAGGGGATGTGAGCAGTGGTCAGGGGATGTGAGCAGGGGATGTGATCAAGGGTCAGGGAATGTCGCCAGGGGTCAGAGGGTGTAATCGTGGGCCAGGGGATGTGATCAGGGGTCAGGGGTTGTGATCAGGGGTCAGGGAATGTCAGACGGGGTCAGAGGGTGTGAGCAGGGGTCAGAGGGTGTGAGCAGGGGTCAGGGAATGTGAGCAGGGGTCAGGGAATGTGAGCAGGGGTCAGAGGGTGTGAGCAGGGGTCAGAGGGTGTAAGCAGGGATCAGGGGATGTGAGCAGAGGTAAGGGGATGTGAGCAGGGGTCAGGGGATGTGAGCAGGGGTCAGGGGATGTGAGCAGGAGGTGTGAGCAGGGGTCAGAGGGTGTAAGCATGGATCAGGGGATGTGAGCAGGAGGTGTGAGCAGGAGGTGTGAGCAGGGGTCAGGAGATGTGAGCAGGAGGTGTGAGCAGAGCTCAGGGGATGTGAGCAGGGCTCAGGGGATGTAATCGTGGGCCAGGGGATGTGAGCAGGAGTCAGGGGATGTGAGCAGGGGATGTGATCAAGGGTCAGGGAATGTCACCAGGGGTCAGAGGATGTAATCGTGGGGATGTGAGCAGGAGATGTGAGCAGGGGATGTGATCAAGGGTCAGGGAATGTCAGCAGGGGTCAGAGGGTGTGAGCAGGGGTCAGGGGATGTAAACATGGGTCAGGGGATGTGAGCAGGAGGTGTGAGCAGGGCTCAGGGAGTGTGAGCCGGGGTCAGGGGATGTGAGCCGGGGTCAGGATGGGTGATTAGGAGATGTGAGCAGTGTTCAGGGGATGCAGGATATGTCATAAACACTGTAAGGGTGCGAATATATCCCATGGCCAGGACACAGCGAAGATGCGATGTGATGCAGTGGGCTGGATCAATTAATGGATTGTGTCAATAATTCATAGCAAAAATATTTAGTAACACTTTCATGTTAACAAGACATGAAACTGTTACTAAATAATAATGGTGTTCTAGGTTATCGGCACAATCCATTAATTCATGTGGCTGGCTGCATCACATCGCATCTCTGTTGTGTCCTGGCCATGGGATATAGTTACACCTTAAAAGGGTTTGCCCATGAAAGAGAATTCACAAATCTCAATCCCCTAGTGATGTTTAAACAAAAAAGATAATTTTAACCCGTTACTTTACAATGTTACTCAGTGTTATTGCTGCTATCACTCAGTGATGGTCAGTGTAAGATTCCAGAGTGTGAGCGGGGACACTTCATGATCCCTCTGTGCTGTGAGCGGGGACTCTCTAAGCAGACACTTCATGATCCCTCTGTGCTGTGAGCGGGGACTCTCTAAGCAGACACTTCATGATTCCTCTGTGCTATGAGATGCTGTGTGCTGACAATGTGCTTAGATTATCAGGGTACAGGGCTTAGCTACACTTTTATTTAACTTCTTAACATTCACTAGTATCTGACACATGGAAAAAAGAGAGACGAGACAGATCACAGATAATGAGATCCATGATTATGGATATAACACACAATGACACTTTCCAGCTCTTGCTACATCTCTGCTCTCACACTATCAGAGATGATATTCCTGCTTCCCCCTCACCGTATAATGAACTTATCTTCCTGTAGCTTGTATTTCTCCTATCGCTGCTACTGTTGTATACCGGCAGGAAGTTAGTGTGTATCAGTGTGAGTTCCCCCTAGAATGCAGGGGGTACGGGCCGCTGCAGAGAACAGTTTACCTCCACAGAATCAGACATGATGGCTGCCGACCAGAAAGTCAGAAGACAGAGGGTCAGAAACCAGGGGCAACTGAAATTGTGTACACCAGGACTGATAGGTTGGACTTTTATCTGTGAAATTCTGTATTTTTGTTATTAACAGATAATGTGCTATTTTGTATATTTAAGTCTTCGTGGGAATACCCCTTTAAAGCTATTTGCACAGGTTGCAGATTTTACATGCAGATTTTTGTGTAGAAACTATGCAGTGTAATACAGTATCAGTAAAGTTAATGGGATTTGGAAAAAGTCATGCAGATGATGCTTAACAATTCCGCAAAGAAATTGTTCCTCAGTGTGGAAAATAAATAATGATCATGTTACTTTTCTTGCGCATACTCTCAGATTTTTGCAAGTGTTTTTCTACGGAAGAGTAAAAATCTGCAACAAATCTGCGTCAAGTCCACACCATGCTGCGGAATGTGATGCAGATTCTTGCTTGAAATGACATCAGATCAGGTGAAACAAAAAGTAACAAATTAATGTGGAAAATCTGCATGAAATCTGCAACATGTACAGTGGGGTCTCTCTTTTATAAAGACAGGTGTATGGCCTTCCTCTGGTCCTGTAGAAATATCACATATACATGAGAATACTCCAGTGTTGGGGGCAGAAAGATGGGAAATAGTGGTGTTGTTGGCATTATTGTCATTTCACAAAAGGGAATTTTACAGTACAAGGTAGAATAGGGAGCATTTTAGAGTATTATTTGTGTAGTTCTCGTGTAACCCTATTGCAGTGTTTGGGGTAGCTGTATTAGGGGTAGCAGCAGGATGACAATGTTTAGTGACCACAATAGAGGGTATAATGAGAAAATGAAGGTGGGCCTGATGGAGAAAGCAGAGAACTACAATCCAAGAACACTTCACCTGCTGTCACTAATGAAACAAGTAGGTATTTTATATTATTGGTACTACTGTTGTGAACAAGTGCATGTGGGGCGTAGAGCTCGTAGGTGGACACTACTGAGAATTTGGTAGATATACATTGGGGCCCGTGCCCCGGATCTTTTGTGTAGCTAGCAACGCCCCTGATCTAGAGGCATCACTAACCAGATCTCCTGAAGTTGATACATGAGGAGACATTTAGAGATCCTTACATTGACTTCCGTGTTAAACTCTCCTCCTCTGTGACTTTCTACAACCAATTTACATCTCCATTCAAAGTGGATTTTCTGGATGACGCCAACACATTGGACCATGAAAGAAACAAAAACTAGGGAGGTGTTATGCTTGTTTGACAATATACTGGTAGTGGTTTATTAGGCCAATTACTGATGACAGGTTCCCTTTAAGATAACATATACCCGGTGCAGCATAATATATTTATATGAACATAATCCTATTGTCTTTACTTACTTTTTTGGATCAGTATGAAATGAGCCCAGCGCCCTGTGGTTATGTAGGACCTCAGGTCCTGGCATTAAAAAACAAACACTCAAGTTTTTGATAGTTCACAAGAAAAAAACTAAAACCAACTCAGTATTCCCAGAGAAATGAAGGATAGATACATTATGTATTTGAGATGCTTTTATCATAAAATATCTACCGTAACTTACTCATATCCTCTAAAACGCCTTCCTATAGGGAGATACGTGTTCACAAAGGAAATGTCTGGAGGAGGAGGAGGTGGGAGAGCGGCCCCATTCCAATCAATGGACCATTATCCTTAATCATATTGACGTTCATATTAACATTTTTACCATCTAATAAATGGATACAAAACGATAGATGTAAGGAAGCATTAAACCTCTTGTAGATAACTCACTTTATATAGATACTGGTAGGATCAATTGGTAATTAGGGGTCATCTCAAAGGATAAGTATCAGATAAAAACTTCATACAGAACAGGATTAAGGCCAATAAAACTCTGGATCATTTCCCTTACATGACATAAAACAGAAGGAGAGAAGAATGCTTTATTGCCCCCGTATATTATCACAATCTTTATGTTCTCAGTGCACAAAGTAGACTTTTCTATATTTCTCCTGGATCCAGACACATACTGTTAATGTATGGGGTCCTTTATGTTCTGACATGTCATTTACATATGAACGTTCCCATATGGGGATTAGTAACTAAGACCCCCATTAATGGCTCGGGCAGAGGGTCTGGCATTCAACGCTCCAGATCCAATGAAATCAATGGCAACATCAGAGATCTACAAGACCCTATAGGGACATCCTATGACCATGTGTAGCTCCACAATCCTGAGATCATTTGCCATGTTTCCTCTTCTCATTCAGTGGGTCATGGCTGTTACTCCTCTACTTATGGTATGGACAGAATAATGGTAGTGAAGGGGTATTTTTTGATTTTTGTATTGATCACCCAACCTTAGGCCTACGTTGTCACCTAACCTTGTGTCTTCTCCTGGAGACATGTGCAAGTTTAAAAGTCAGAACATAATGGAATTTTTTAACTCACAATATAAAACTTGAGCACCAATTCCCTGCCCATATTTTATTGCTTTAAAAGGTCCTATATAAAGTCACTATGCTTGGTTACAATGGGTAATGTCCTAAAGAAAGGGAATAAATATCAAAGTCCAGGCGGCACGTTATAGAGCGGATTATGCATAGTTTATAATTTGCAAACAGCTTGTTATAGAGCAAGATGAGCTGGGAAGGTTTTATATGGAGGCAGTGTGTTATAAAGCAGGAGCAGCTAAATAGATTGTATATAGTGTTCTATTTGCAGGCAGCATGTTATAGAGCAGGAGGAGCTCAGCATATTTTATATGGTTTCCTATATGGAGGCAGCATGTTATAGAACGGAAGGAGCTGAGCAGATTTTATATGGTTTCCTATATGAAGGCAGCATGTTACAGAACAGGAGTAGCTGACTAGATTTTATATGGTTTCCTATATGGAGGGAGGCAGCATGTTATAGAACAGAAGTAGCTGACTAAATTTTAATATGGTTTTCTATATGGAGGCAGCATGTTATAGAACAGGAGTAGCTGAGCAGATTTTATATGGTTTCCTATATGGAGGCAGCATGTTATAGAGCAGGAGCAGCTGCGCAGATTTTATATGGTTTCCTATATGGAGACAGCATGTTATAGAGCAGGAGCAGCTGAGCAGATTTTATATGGTTTCCTATGGTTTCCTATATGGAGACAGCATGTTATAAAGCATGAGCTGAGCAGATTTACAGTGTTTGATAGTTTGTGAGAAAAGATGGCTTCCAAAAATAACTCCTTAGTGACTATTATGGTATTGTGACTGAGCTCCATGGTCAGTTATGGCCCTTTTTTTGGAAGAGGACATGTTTTCCAGCCAACGGACATCCCGTTTCAGTATAACTAAACTCTGTAACCCAAATCTCTGCATTTGCTGACCCCTGAAGACCTGGAGGAAGTGCCTTACATTCCTCCATACAGAAGAGATAGCTTCCATCTCCTTCACTTCTTAGCATAGCAACAGCGCAGATAAATGACTAAAAGACGGCATGTTATAGAGCAGAGCAGGCTGTATAGTGTATAGTATAACCAGCCTGTAGATCTAAAGGTTTCATGGTGAGGAGGTACAGTAATAACTAAAGCCCTGGATAGTAACAGGTACATGTAGTAACAGGTATCCAGTGTTACATTTCAAAATTATTGGTAACATGTTCTTAAAACAGAATCCATACGGGCTAAAAACAGAATAAGGACGGCGGCAGTCAAGTGGTTTAACATTCTCCTTTTCTCCCATATTGGAAGCCTTTAACCTTTTAGTAGCCGGCGGGATTAACAAGTCGGTGGTCAGTAACGTGTTGTAGGCTCCTGGGGGAACCAAAGGGTTACAGAGCAGTTAAGAAGTTGATGAGTTGGAAGCGGTTTGCAGCTCTCAGGGAATGTCGGCCTTCTATTGATGAGGTATATTGATTTACCATCAGTCCCCGCGTGGGCATTCTCTGCTCTATTATACCGCAGCCAAGGCTTATTCCCACTGCAGTGCTAAAGAGGAAATATGGCCAGCCTGACCTTGGCAATATAGAGATAATGAAAGATTTCTAACGATCTTTCCCCCCCTTAGATTCCTGCGGGCCCCCCCCCCCCCCCCCCCCCCTCTAGCTGCTGCATGCTAATTTCTGCAAGGAAATGGGTTTTTCCTCTCGCGGCCCCTAAATAGAGCGCACTTCCCTGCCTTGTCGCCTGTCCTAAAAGACGCATTTGGGGTTTGGAGACAGAGGGAAGAAAACAGCGGAGCCTTTACTCATATGAGATTGGCAACAGTTTACAATAGTACTGAGTATGATTGCTTTTCCTTCTCATAGTAATGGGCGCAGGTGTAGCAGGGCCCGATTCTGGCAATTAACTCTTTGGGGTTGCATTTTGCATTCACAGATTTTTAAAGGGTATGTCTCGTAAGAGGCTATCCTTGTCTGGATGCTCCAAGACATCAAAGATAGGGGTCGGCTGCATGATACCCCATCTAGAAAACATACTACACACAGCAGGTCACACACTCCCTGCATAGGGAGACATCAGGGCTTGTATAGCAGTTTTCGGAAATAATACCATTGTCTTGCCAACCACCAGGCACTCTGAGGACGATGCCACACATGGCGTTTTGAACCCGTTTTGAATCTGTTTTTGGCCCGTTTTTAAGCAAAACGCATGCTTTTTGCTTAAAAAAGTGCCAATAACGGATTCAAAATGGTTTCAAAACAGGTTCAAAACGCCATGTGTGGCATCACCCTGATTATTACTCTTGGCAAGGAGGGGCGGAGGGGCATAAAGGGGGCATGAGCAGCGGCACAGCGGAGTGGGGAAGGTTGTCCCTGCCTCACACACTTGTTGGCTGGTTAAGCTGAACGGTTGCTTCTTAATGGAACAAATCTACGCCAGGCCCTGCCAACAAATACATAGAAGGCCAGAGTCTCCCGGTGTATCTGGTAGCACCGAAAGGGCAGGACCTTTATGAGTGGCAGCGTATGAAAAGTGACCCCCATAGAATGTGTCCATGTTCTATAAGTTGATTTATCATATAGTACATCAAGAAATGCCGTTCTATGGACACTCATGGCCATGTGTATGAGCGCACTGCTTGGACTGCAGATTACAGAGCAGGCCCTAATCCAACCAACTTTGCTAGTCGTGTGGTTTATACCACCCTCATCTATGTGTGAGTGGACCTCACACACAAATAACATACGCCCTGCAAGCAATGGACCATGGATCCGGCTATTACCTTGTTCACATGTCGAGTTCACATGGCATGTACAATGTGTTAATGCTGTCTATTTGACGATTTGGGGACACACCGCATTTACATTTGGTTTTCATTGTGTTTAGCCGTACCCCATTAATAACAATAATAATATTAATAATCTTTCTATAGCGTCATCATATACAAACGGTCATAAGGAACAATGGGAGTAAGGGCCCTTCCCGCAAGAGCTTACAGTCTATGAGGATGAGGGGGTGACACAAGAGCTTACAGTCTATGAGGATGAGGGGGTGGCACAAGAGCTTACAGTCTATGAGGATGAGGGGGTGACACAAGAGCTTACAGACTATGAGGATGAGGGGGTGACACAAGAGCTTACAGTCTATGAGGATGAGGGGATGACACAAGAGCTTACAGTCTATGAGGATGAGGGGTGACACAAGAGCTTACAGACTATGAGGATGAGGGGGTGACACAAGAGCCTACAGTCTATGAGGATGAGGGGGTGACACAAGAGGTATAAGAACGTGTATAATGGCCCAGCCATTCTTTATAGGAGAACAGAAAAACATTATTCAATAAATAAAAATTCTACTGTTTAACCAAGCTATCAACCGCATCATTATATACAAAGTCAAAGGTTAAAGTGACTGCAGAGAAGCCTGAAGCTTGATATCTGATGTTTGCCGGATAAGAGATGGGAAGAGGACGTAGGATGGGTTAGTAAAGATGGGTAAAGTAAAGAGATGGGTTGTAAGAGCACGTTTGAAACTGTGGAGGTTGGGTATTGGTTATCAGGTGCAATGTATAAGTAAAACATTTTGTTGTGTAGCGTTAGTTTTGGATTGATGGTTATTGAACTAAATGGGAACACGTCTATGACCAATGTCTCCCGATATGCAAGATAAAGTCTCCGCCGTCTCCAAATAACAAACTTGGCTCATTATCCTAACCAGCGAGGGTTATGCCCAATATCCTTGGTAGAGGAGAATACCAAGGCCTGCAGGTTGCAGGGGTGGACACCAGGATAAATATTAACATTAGCTCCAATATGTCATTCTTCTGTCTCATCCTTCATGGTGCTATGTCACGCGGAAGTATCCATATATAAAGTTATCCGTCTGTCTTCTTGGACCCGGTGACTGTCACTGTTCCGGTCAGTAGGTACAAGGCAGATTGTATTCCCAGTGTTCAGCCGCTCACCTCCCTGCCCTGTGTCACTGCTCAGATGTAGTGTAGATAAGTAATCCACATCTAGCAGAGCTATTAGTATCAGTGACATTTTGACGTTGCATTTTAAAAAATCCGCCAGTAATCTGAGTGATTTATGGGCTGGTGTCGGGCTCCATCACGGGAGAGCTCCGATTTATCACCGCCTGTTTAGAATTATTAATGATTACCAATTTGTTAATCTGATGTCGGAGAAATCCCAGAGAACTACAGACCTTGTTCATCGTGATGACGGGCTTTGTAGCTCAGGCACCTCTGCTGCAGTAGACACACAGGCACATGTGTGTTATATGCTATGGAGCAAGGAGATGCTCACATTTTATATCATGAGAACTACATATATGGTACCTATATGTGGCACGGAGATGCCACAATGCCTCAGCTGGGGGGTTTAGACACAGCACTTAGACAATAAGATAATAACTCTTGCTTAATTTGCTAACTTTTTGTCGTAATAAAATATTTTTAGCATGCAAGGTACTTGCTGGGCTGCAATTATATTAAGCCAGAAAGGCTAAAAGTGCATACAAATGGTAGTCACCTTGTGACCTCTCCAGGATCTTCATCCAGACATCCACATGATCTACAAGAGAAATCGGATCACCGATTGTCCATCTTGGGATACTTTCAAGACAATGCGGCCGCATTTCCATTGGGTTTTCCGTTGTTTTCGGGCATCGCGCCGGGGATCGGGAAGTCGGACAATCTGACGGATTCGAACAACGCGTGGGATTTAACACATCAAATTGTGTCGCAAGACATGCACTCACATACACCAGGAAGAAGGTGTCGAACTCCAGCGGACCTGAGCCGGGAAGCGACAGATGCAGGATATCGGGGGCACGATCTTGATGAATCGCGGCAGACTTCATCCTCGTCGGACAACACACCAAGAAGATCGCGCAGGGATCGGGGAAGTAAATGTGCCCCAATGTCTAGTGCAAACTAGGGTTCTCTCTGACACCCCTCCCATAAACCTGACATTTTGGTGTTGCTTTGACCCAATACTGCAAACATCAGACTCGCTTAGATCTTTACGGTTGCCCATTTTCTGCTTCCAAATCATCAACCTCAAGAACGGACTGTCCACTTGGTGGCCAACATACAGTAGACTACCCAGTTGACAGGAGCCATGACTGAATGTTCTCCACTGTGGCTGATGGGTAAATATAATGTGCATTTAGTTCTCTCACTACTTTCACATTACTTACAGCATTTTTCTATTTCTTCCACATTCCCTTTATATTCCTTTACTAGCCCCCTGGCCCTTTGTGTCCATAACCTAGTTTAATGGCTCTTACATACAGTCACGTTGGCGGTCTTGGGCACACGGGCAGATTTATGAGCTACACACTAAACAACGCATTTCCTTGCTGGTGCCTGCAAGTCACTTTTATCATAGGACCTCCTGGGTCTGTAGCACAGCTCGTAAAATCTAATCCAGCTGGTGGATGGGTTGTCTGGGCCGCACCTTGGAGAATATCTCTGCCCAGTCTGCCTTACTTCAGAATCACTCATACTAATGACTTGGGATGGGATGGACTGAATCAAAAACATGGCCACGTCTGTCCACATGTGGTGTGCGGTATTGCAGCTGAGTGTTATTCACTTCAGTAACACCAAGCTAAAGCGGCTGTTAAAAAAAAAACTTAAAAAAAATCTTGCAATCTGCAAAATAAATAGGCACTTCTACACACATGTATTATTGGAGCATTTAAAGGCCATTTTTTATGATCAAGGATCGATGACCTGAACCCACAGGATAGTCGGGATCTACAATTCTGCGATTAGATTGGGACATCTATCAGTCTACAATTATCAGAACATTATTGTCTTTGTCTGTCCAAAATATATTGTATTGTATTGTACGGTAATGACCTTGTATACTAAATGAAGATTTCCAGTGCAAACATGACTTTACATCCCTACGCCCTCCATCTGATTGATTTCCTCGGTCTGCACTTCTTTGATACATACTTCACTTAGTATTTGAGTTGCAGTTTTTCCTCTGGTTAAAAAGACTCATTTTTTCCATTTTCTTCTCCGATTTGTCAATTTCTCATGTTTCCTCAGCACAGCATCACATGGTCAGCCACAGACAGAACAATCCCTGGTAACGGGTGGTATACTGTGATTACTCTGTCCATCTATATCCTTCTTAATAAGCAGATGGGGTTGTTCATCACTGGGCAGGTTCCTTGCAACAGTTTATGACTGCATTTGGAGCTCCATTGCCCATTGGATTTATTAAAAAGGCTTTGGCCCTCTAATAAATCTGTCAGCCATGTCTGCGACTTCTATTTTAAATAATTGCAAAATAATCACAATAGTACAAAAAAATTGCAAGCACTTACACCAGGAGGGAAATGGAGTGAATTTGCGATTTTTTTTTTAAAACATATTTTATTTGTATTTTTATCACACAACCATAATAAATTATAATATAAATGTAATGAATACTAACTAGTATGCATTTTTTCAAGAGACATTTTCCAAAATTCCAGTTGCCATGAGTCACCATATTAATATTCTTGAACCAGTAAACATCAAGCACTTAAAAGATGAGTAGGACCCACTACCTGATTTCCTATGAGGAGGGTGCAAACTTTACAAAACTTTCATCTCATAATTCAAATTGGATTATACCTGTAAAGCTCCTAGATAGCCTGTTAGTTGTTCTGTGTCATACCATTGCGTCAGGTGGAATGGTGAAACCAACTCTACTATCTCTGCTCTACTCAATTTGCGATATTTTTTTTTGCGATTATCTTAAAAAAAAATTGCAAGTCATATATCTGGCTTTACACAGTGTTGTACTATGTTTTAGTGAATATTTCTCAATGGTGATAAAAGGCCATTGCAACTTATTGGCACAATAAAAAAAATAAAAATTATAAAAAAAAAACACACAAAAAAACCCATATTATTTTTGCCACTATCTTATACCAAAAATTCAAGAGAATCCTATGATCCATTGTTCCCCAGAAATCCTGTGAACTCATTATTTAACTTATTTACATGTGACATGGATCTGTCTAGTTGCATAATGTTAACACACCCCGGAATGTTCCTGACTAGCAAATGGCCAAAACTTCTACTATAATAAAAGGCGGTCACACTTGCTTACGGTCAAAAAAAAAAATCAGCACCTGGCTGCTACTTACCCTCTTCATTCCTTTGGAAGCAGAAAGGTTGTGCCATTTTTCAATTATTTATTATTAATTATTTATTTATTACTCAGAGGTTGAATTTACCCAATTTAAATACTTCTGAGGGCAGTGTCACCCTCTTTGAATTCTGAGGTTTTACATGTTTCTTTATGACACCATCTACATAGATAACCTTCCATGCATCCATCATATATCTATCCATTAGATGATTGAGCAGATGGATATATACGATCTATAAGGGTATAACGTAGGGGGATCATTACCTGCCAGTCATGTGATCATGTGGGTTTGTTATTGTATCTATTCATTTATCTTATTTACATGTCTATCTACCTTCCTAACATATCACTATCTCATATCTATCTATCTGACGCATCTCTCTCTTTACATCTAATTTTCTCATTGTCATTTCTCTGTCTGTTTCCCGTTCTGTAATTGTCTCCCTGTCCCCCCTGTTCTCAGTCGCTCTTCCTTCTATATCACGTCTCCCCCTCCCCTGTACAGTCTGTGGCTGTGCCAAAAAATGAGAGATCCAAATTAGCGCAAGCTCCATCCTCTAGAAAACATTTAGCTTCCTGGCCGGGCGGGATCTGCCCATGAATAATTGAATCTTTTCATTCGTTGCCCTGTTGAATATTTATAAGGATTTTAACATTTACAACAATGCGCTCTCCAGGAGCTGTTCTCTTTGTATTGTCACAGTTTTCCCTTTGTTCTTTTTGTGACATTTCCTGATATTTTTTTTTCTAATCAAGCTGCTTTTCTTGTAGATAAAGTAGAATGGAAAGGAGCCCAAACACACGTACGTTGGCTGGGTCCCCCACGTTGAGATTCGGGGACTAATGAGAAGCAGAAAATTGCATCTGCACCGCTGTAGTCTTTTCTTTGTGACTTGGGATATGTTTTTTTTAATATAATAGAATAGCATTAAAGTGAACACCACACCAATTCATGTCCACATGTGTACGGGACTGGAGGGACTTCATCCCATCAGCTGGCAAGGTTTTGGCTATGGGAAATAACACTGCAAATTACTTGAGAGGTTGGGGTTGGATTTGTTCCTATTCCACAACCGCAGATACAGTAAAATGAATATACACCCATGATTTCTGACTCGTTATAACCAGTTTACTATTGTTTACAATCTGTGATATAACGAGCCATTCACCTGTGTGACATCACATGACCAGGGATATAAGGATCCATGCACCTGTGTGACATCACATGACCAGGGATATAATGAGCTGTGCACCTGTGTGACATCACATGGCCAGGGATATAAGGATCCATGCACCTGTGTGACATCACATGACCAGGGATATAATGAGCTGTGCACCTGTGTGACATCACATGGCCAGGGATATAACGAGCTGTGCACCTGTGTGACATCACATGAACAGGGGTATAACGAGCCCTGCACCTGTGTGATATCACAAGACTAGGGGTATAACGAGCTCTGCACCTGTGTGACATCACAAGACAAGGGATATAACGAGCCATACACCTGTGTGACATCACATGACCAGGGGTATAATGAGCCGTGCACCTGTGTGACATCACATGACCAGGATAATAAAAGATATAGTCACATAGATATATCGGTGTAACAGCCCTTGCATCCACGTGTTTCAGACTCCCACAGGTGCTATGGACATCAGAGGAAAAATCCCAGCCGTGGGATGAAAACTTGTAAAAAGGGAAAGACACCTTTGGCACTTGTTACACAATCCACAGAGTCTTCAAACTTGAAAGCTTTATTGGATTAAAAGCATATGATCAACATGTTTCGATGCCTCGCGTCTTAGTCATGACGAGGACACGAAACGGTTAAACGCGTTGATCTAGTTGTACCGTTGCATCTGCATATGCTTTTAATCCAATAAAATTTCAAGTTGAAGACCCTGTGGATTGTGTAACAAGTGCCGAAGATGTCTTTCCCTTTTACAAATCACATGACCATTGTTATAATGAGCTGTGCACCTGTGTGACATCACATGACCAGGGGTATAACGAGCCATGTACCTGTGTGACATCACACGTCCAGGGATATAACGAGCCGTGCAGCTCTGTGACATCACATGACCAGGGGTATAATGAGCCGTGCACCTGTGTGACATTACATGACCAGGGGTATAACAAGCCGTGCACCTGTGTGACATGACATGACCAAGGGTAGAATGAGCCGTGCACATGTGTGACATCACATGACCATGGGCAGATTTCTATCCAATGGAAGTAAACATAGGCGCTTCCTATAGAAGAAAGCAAACAGAGAACTGTGAGGATACAGAAAATATATTGGAAAATTGTATAACTTTTCCTTAGACAAAACATATCAATTCGCTGAAAGTGGAAAACCCCATTTGAATGATGAAATCTAAAAAAGAAAAAAACTCCACGAAACTCATCGTAACCTTATTGACCCACAAGGATCCATTGTGAATTTTCTTGCAGATTTTGTCATGGATTCCCAAAGAATATTTCTTCTCTGATGATGATATGCAGAAGACATGTCTGCAGTGTGGATATAGGATTTCTGATATCTCACAGAAAAGCCCAATCCTCAAATTCACATCCTGTTTGCTGCACGTCAAGAAAACATTCATCAAAACATCCTAAATGTATCACCATTTAGGAATTTTTCAGCAAGTATGGGCCAATTGGCATTAGCCATATTTCTGCCTTCCTATATCAATAGGTAAGGTCCAGTTTATTTACGTAATGGAACTACTGAAAAGTATATGTTTAGAAACCTTACATACTAAAACGTAAAAATGCTAATTATAGGGAAAAATTACAAGGTTTACATGAGGACAACCCATTCCCACTATGAAAGGACCCAAAAAACTCCCAAATGGTCACCAGGACTTCTATGAAAAAGTAATAATAATAACACTAATATTATTACTATTATTATTACTACACATCCCTTTAAGGTCATTACGCTTGTGTTGTGATTCTTTCTTAAGGCGCCAATTACTTACTTCTTATGTTTTTTTTTTCACAACCTATTTAATCGTATATATTGATCGAATATAGGACCGCGCTTTTTCGCTAAAAGCGTAACATTGAGATCTGAAGTCACTGCCACTGACTTGCTTCATGAACTTAATGCTCAGCCAAGATGTGAATTCCTCCTTAGCCTAAGGGTCATTATTTGCTAAATCAGGCACAAGGGCTGTGATATTCTGTCAGCAAGGGACACAATATCCATGTGTACGCCGAGCAGCGAGAGCACCCTGGCTAAACCCACTATTCTACAGCAGCTGCACCGAGATAACATGATATGAGAATTTATTAAAAATTATAAATTATAAAATTGTAAAAAGATTAAACCATTAACGGATTCACTCCATGTGAGTCTCTGAGGAAGCTTAATCAATACCAAAATGCCACGAAACCATGTAAAAATATGCAAATAAGTTTTCCAGGATTGGATAAGAAAAACCTCGCCTCTTTTATCTACCTTATAAGGCTGTTCCCTTGACATCAAGCATGACCTTCAGGAAGCCTAATGACATGATGCAGGATTAAAGCCAAACCAGTATATTCCAGAAGAAACAGAAGATTCCCAACTGCAGACAGCGCTGTTGTGACTTGGTTGGGTGAAGGGCGAAGGGAACTGGTTAGTGAGTTGGGGAATTCAGCACCAAGTATATGGACAGCTCCAAATCCTGATTTGTATAGGGATACATAGGTCACACCAGAAACCTGTAAAGAGCACTGTTCTTTTACTACACATAGAATTAATTTACATAAATTGGTCCTCATAATATATTATTAAGGCCCCATTCACAGGACCATAATTGCGGCCACAATATAAGTCTATGGCACCCGGTGGTGGTGTGGTCTCACCGGATCGTGACCGAGCTGCAGCCACTCGGCTTTCTATGGAGAGGCAAATGATGAGGAGCATTTGTTCCCCCTCCCTTCTCCAACCCATCGTGTACTATGCCCAGGATCCAGTCCAGGAAAATAAGGTCTTAGGTCCATTCCAGGAACATTTTTTCCTCTATCCACAGATTAGGGCTTGTAGGTCCGTTTTAAAAATTGCAAGTTTTAGTCTGTCTTCTCCTTCCTCATCCACAAAACGGTCCATATGCCATCCGATTTTTGAAAATCCACAAAAACGGGAGGCTGGTTTAAACACATGATTGGCTTCTTGCCTCTTTTTACACTTGGTCATGTGATGATTTTATGGACCTGTGTTTTGTATCCAAGCAACAGAACGGAAAAAAAATGGTCTGCAAAAACGGATGAACCTGATTGCAGACCAAATGTTTTTATACTTTACTTTAACAAAGATGTTATATTTTTGATGAAAAGTGCAGTGTCTGAATTGTGTTCCATTACCCTGGGCGTGACATCTTGTTGGTATTCTCAAGTAGCTCAGATCTAGTTCTACAAAATGACTCATGTGTATTGAGAGCAGGAATAGATGTATGAGGATTTCATGGGTGAATGTCCTTCTCAGTATAAAATGTGGTGGGTGGTTTCAGTGGCCATGAACCCCCTAGAAGGCCTGGGCCCCCGGGCTACTTCCCAAACTGCCTATATTATAGTCCACTACTGGTATCCATACACCCACTATATTTACAGCTCTGTCGTTGGCTTCTTGACCAGATAACCAGATTCCTTTGAGCTGCATTGCTGTGCATGGTCCCTAGGCGCTGAAGGGTTACACTATATAAAGGCAAGTATGGCTGGATAGAAGTATAAATCCGAAATCCTGGTTACATTCTCTCATTGGTGTCAGTGTGAGTTATTAAGAGGAAACGGCTAGATCTGCATATTTTATTTCTTCTGCAAATCCAGAGCCTGTTAAAAGCCAGACCCAGGCAGAGTTTTGTATGTTCCAGCTGGACGGAGATTCCTGAGAAGTGTACAAGGCCGGGGCAGTGGGGGTGGGAGATTTGTGCTGGAAAATTAAATAAGTGAAAACGCTTCATTGAAGCTGAGTGTAAAGTAATGAAAGTAATAGGACGTCTGCTGCCGGGATAGGATGTGCTGAAAATATGACAATAAGCCATGGGAGGAGGCAGTCAGTTCTAGAGGGTGCCTTAACATTTGCATAATGTATCCATCCATCCAACTACTGTATCCGCCAACCCATCCATTCCATATGTATTTTTCTATCCTATTTTTTGTCTCTCTCATATCCATTTACCCATCTGAATGTCCGAGGTCAGTTTCACACTTCCATTGATGGACCATACAGAGTCCTATGCCATGGACCCACAAACACTGCTGGTGATGGGACTCCTTACATCACAGCGATATACGATGTAAGGAGTCCCGGCTTCCCTGTAAAACAACAGCGCCGACCCATTAATCATGATTACAGAGTCGTCGCTGCTGTGTAGTGAAGCATCAGGGACTCCTTACATCATATATCAAGTTGATGTAAGGAGTCTCAATCCCAGTAGCGTTGTGGGTCCATGGCACAGGACTCTGCACGGTCTGTATTTCACGGGGCAACAACTGCAGTGTTGAACTGCCCTAATATACAGAGATATTACATTTACTTATCAATTTGATTATTTCGATTTAAATAAGGAATCTGAAAATTCTTGCATTATATGATTTATGGTAATTACACTACAGACCCCTTCATATCTACATCCAGCGTTCGCCATGTAAGCTGCAGACGTTCCAGTTACAACCATTATGGTAATATATCCCAAAAACAGTTGAGGCTCATCACAAGAACACAAAGGAGCCTCATTCTTGTGCCATTACTATTTTCCATATCCAGACTGTACTACCCTATCTAGTGTTTTCTTGTCTGTTATCTAAATAACTGGCTTCCGAGCTAAGGTTTAGTTCACACCATCATCAATTTGGAGAGTGTAACTGACTATGAACTAAAATTAAAAAAAAAAAATAAAAAAAAAATAATAGATCATCAACTCCTCCCCCCAAAAAACAATCCCTCATATTGAAGGGAAAGTTACACTAGAAAGGAAAATAAAGGTACAAACAGGTGTCCCCAGGGAATATTCTACTTTTCATGTTTATTTTTTTATTTACTAAAAACTTTTTTTTTTTAAACACACACACGACCCAATGTTCTGAGAAATGTTTTCACACGTTATTCTTATGGCCGTAATTTCATCTTTGTAGAAATATCTGAGTCCCCCTAGGACTATTCTAATTGGCTGGAGATCTGGGCATGTCATGCTCCTGCACATGTGTGGTGTGTTTTGTAGGAGCCAGGTCCATATCATGGGAGGCGACAGAAGTTACCAGGATACAGCAAACTGAACTAACCCTCTACTCAAATAAATTACAATAATGTTAGCATGGAGATAGCTGGAAGCGGGCGGAATGCGGCCATGACAGGATGGGCTGGGAGGGCAGGAAAAGGCGGGTGGTTTAGAGTTGGGGGGTTGAATTTTCAAGTTAGCTGATAGGGGGTTCTAGTTGGGGGTGGAGACTGTAGAGGGCTTATAAGGGGAGGCAGGAAGGGCACGCCATCATCCGTTTGAATGGAGGTTTGGTTGTGCGACATGGTTTGTTGGAGGCTGATCGCAGCTATACGGCTAAAGATGGTGTGCATCCAGATCTTGGTCTGGATGTTTTTAACTACGGTTTGTCTGAGGTGGTCGGTTTTGGTTGGAGGGTGTGGCGGTGCACGGTGTCTTGAGGAGTCAAGAGGCCGCGCAGTGGCAGGTGCTTGGCAACAGTTAATTTATATTAGGTAAATTGATTGCATAATTTGTTCTAAAGTCCGGGATTATGGAAAAGTTGAATTGCAGTCTCCTTGAGAGGGTGACCTCAGGAGCTGGATTATTTTGATATTTGCCACATTCTGCCCTCGTCACTCGCCAGGTTGGTGTGCGGCTTGTGGATTGGTAGGTGTGGTTGTTTACACGCTGAGCGTGAATTTTGAGCAATGGTATTTTATATAACTGTTACACCGGACTTAGTTGGTTGTCAAAATGGACAAACATTTTCTGTTCTGTTGTCAAGTACTCGGCCACTAAAATTTTACGTTTAATGTATTCAACATTTTTGTACTTTGTTAATGTATATTTAATAAAGTTTATATTTTACAGATTTTCAAAGAACAAATAAAGCTGTGACCAGTCACTTTTCCAACAATAAAATGTGTGTGTTTTATTTAGTTTTGGTGCTAAGGAGTGTTCCTTTTCTGCTCTGTGAGCTGTTCCCAGGACTCAGCCCTATCCTGGTCATGTACATCTGAGGCCATAATGAGATAAGCAGCAATGAGACAAATGTTTGTACCCCCAGAACTATATGTATCTACATGGAAAGATCTCCCACAATTTGCATTCGACTAAGTATTAAGATCAGGCTATGTCTGAACAGACCATCTATGCAGGGTAATGTAATCGACAAGCCATCAATTGAATAGGGTGGCACGAGTGGCAGATTTTCGCATTGTGTAGCGTCATTTTCTTACAAGTCGCTCCATAGTAACATTTGTGAAAACTATGTCATAAATAAGGCCATCACAGTGATCCCAAACGATCCACCAAAAGTGATTGCCATTCAAGAGAATTGGCTTAGCATATAACCTCTGTTTGTCTACCTGGTCATCTGGCAACCACATAGACTCTGCCTTTCTGTTACCAGTCTGCTTCAGCTGAATTATTACAGGGGGAAGGGGGGTCATGGTTTATTTGTCCTCATATTAGCATCAATTTCTTTTTATCATGTCACCATAGAGAATAATGTACACATTGCCAAAGTGTTTTTATAATAAAACTGTCTTTTTCCGGTAAAAAGGAAAGTTAGATGAAAGTTTCTTTCTCTCGGCAGAGCAATGTCCTGTGTCCTGTGGGAGTGGCCAGTGAGGAGCCCCCCCCCCCTCAGGAAACCTCTCCATCATTTGTTTATTTCAAATTAAAAAACACCCATATCCCTCCTGTCCGCAGCCACACCTCACTGGCCACTCTCATGGGACATCTGCAGAGAGAAAGGTTAACTTTCATCTAACTTTTCTTTTTATTGGAAAAGGCCAGATTTATTATGAAAATACTTTGGCAATGTGCAAACTTTTCTCTATGGGGGACTCCTGATGACAGGTTCCCTTTAAGACCTGACCTGGGATGTAATCCAATTTGTTAAAACCCTTCCTTATGTAAAGGTTACATATGTACAGAAAGCGGTTTTGAAGTTTCCGCTTCTCATCAGTGCAGAACAGGGACTGGTTTGATTAGGTCATAGAGGAACTATGTCACCTTGTGTAGACAACCTTTCTATGCAACTTTCACAATTGTACCCAAGAATTTCCCCCCATAAGGTCGGTTTACACCATTGGTTTTGGCAACAGCAAAAAGTTGTTGATTTGACTACAAATAATGAAAAAAGAACTATGCGTTGATCAAGGGCTGATTTATATATATCTTTATATTTATATGCAATACATCATACCACATTTTAGGTTTCCAAATGTTTGTAGTAATGGTATTTGTATGTACTTTTGTTTTAATTTTTTTTGGCATGTTTTAAATTGATGTTTATATGTGCAAATGTGATTTATTTGTTCCGTTTTGGAACAAATAAAATTATTTTATTTTTATTTTAAGAAACAAAACCATTGAAAACATTCTGGAATTTTTTTTCCGGCTTGGATCAGTTCCATGAAAGGTGGGCATTAACATTGATGGGGAGGTGCTTTCAGAAATGGAGGAACTAGAGACACCAGATTCCTCCATAAACCTTGGAAGGTGGCCTATACAGGCAGTCCCAGGTTACATACAAGATAGGGTCCATAGGTTTGTTCTTAAGTTGAATTTGTATGCAAGTCAAAACTGTATATTTTATAATTGTAGATCCAGACAAAATTTTTTCTGCCCCAGTGACAACCGGAGTTTTAACAATTTTTGCTGTAATGGGACCAAGGATTATCAATAAAGCTTCATTACAGACACCTTACAGCTGATCAGTGCAGTCTGGGACTATAGTAACATCCAGAAAGCTTCACCAGTGGTCATAGTGGGCAGAGTGGTCTTTCTGTAACCAGGGGTCATCTGTAAGTCGGGTGTCCTTAAGTAGGGGACCTCCCGTAATGGCAATGTTGACAAGGAGACAAATTACCCCACTTGACCCAGGACCTAGCTTTAGTAGGATTTCATTTGTAAACATTTTTGTATAAGGGCTGTGCCTAGAATTGCAGCACCTTAGTAACCATGTGAACTGGACTAGGTGGCACCTGGTAAGAGTGCCGCTAATTCTTAAAAAAAAAAAAAATCTAAAAACAAGTTCATATAAGATTGTGAAGGTTTTTCCAAATTCATGTGGAATGCTTAATTTTTGGATGAACAACGTACTTAGAATTAAATATGCTCCTTTCAATAGCAAAATCCAATCATTCTTAATACATCAGTTGCTTGCAATCTCAATATTTGTTCAGTCTGTAGTTAGAAGGTTTATAAGCCGTTCTTCAAGCCGACAGCGTTATTTTCCTTTATTTGTCCTTTAAGCTGGAGTTTAATTCACTTAGCACCTTCTGTACATAAGAATGTGCTGCTGTGAGATATATAGACGATGTATTTTATGACTTCCCTTGATCTTGTGAGTGTTTTGTTCTCTAATCACAGAGACACTTCTCCGGGGTCACAGTCATTGTTTAAAGTCTGTGACGATAAATGCACAATTGGAATATGGAGATTTCCTTCCGTCTGCTTCATCGAGGCTTTACCCCAGAATTTAAGGTTAATAAAGTTTAATTAAACAAAATGAATAAGATTCAATATTTTCTCAGGCTAGTAAAAATCTTGCTTTGGCAACAGACTAATGATATTATTTGCTTTCTTAATGCCGTGGATAGGAATAAATTGCATATTGACACCTCCAGCTATTTCTTTGAGCTGATGAAACTCGAATATGTAAATATATTTATCTTGCAGATGTTATTAGCAGCGTAAATATCACTCCCTTTGTGGCTTGTTGACCACCCAGTTAAGCATGTAAAAGATATCAAACACTTTAAAGAGGTATGAAAAGGTGTTTAATACATAAACATATTTACTTAAAAAAAAATCCAATTAAACAATTAAAAAGAATAAATACTGTATATTCCGGCGTATAAGACGACTTTTGAAGACAGAAAAATCTTCTGTCTTCTCTGGGGTCGTCTTATACGCCGGTAATCGTCTTATATGGCGGCGGTCGGGTCGCGCTGCATGGAGAGGGCTCACGGGCTGAGCCCTCTCCATAAGCCTGGTAGTCCTGCTGCTATTGCAGCCAAAGGCTTACCGGTTAACCACCGCAACGGTGCTAGCACCAATCGCGGGTGTCTTCACAGCGTGTGCTTGCCGGCAAAAGCTGCCGGCTCAGCCTCAAACATTGGCGTACCGATCGCGTTACCAGGCCCGACCTGACCCGTGCTACGCTGATAACTCGGCGCAGCACGCGGGCCATTATGTTTTGAATTGTTGAGAGCCGCGGGCCTTTCCCTTACACGCAACACGACTGTTCTGCATCTGTTCCGTGCGCTGGATCAGGAGGGCCCCGGAGCTGTCCACAATTTAAAATTTGAACGGCCCCCGCGATCCGCCCCCGTCCCACCCACCTTCCCACCCACCTCATCCATCGAACGACCGGCACAGGCTTAATGCACGCCCTGGCCTGCGGCCGTCTCTGAGGTCTATGACCCGGCACTGAACCTGGCAGACACGTCATCACCGCCGCCTGCGCCGATCTTTAGAAGAGGGAGAGGGGCGCGAAGAGGAGGCGAAAACTAGGTCAGTTTTATTTTTCATTTTGCTTAAATCTAGGGGCCCTGTTTCTATTTGGGGGGGGGGGGGGGGGCATAGGTGAAAGTTAGGAAATTGCTTATTGTGGGGGCGGGGATATTACCTATGGGGACATTAAATCCACGGTACTGGTGGGGGGGACATGATTATGCTAACTTCTAGGTGAGAATTAATCCGGTACTGCGTGGGGTGGGGGGACATGATTATAGCTAATGCTTGGAATGGTGGGGACATTAATTATGGCTATGTGAGGGGGGGACATTATTATGATTACGGTAAGGGTGGGGGGAATTAATTATGGATATGGTTGAGGGGGGGGACATACATATGATGCTACGGTGGAGGAGGTGTTGCAAGTTTTTATGCATGACGATTGTAATGTTGTTGTTGTATGCCTATGTTTATGAGCGACAGTTTTTCTGCTATATACCTGCATGTCATAAGAATGTTACATTAAAAAAGGACCATGTTAAATTCAAATCTTTTTTGTTTGTTTTTTTTTACCGGGTTGTTTGTTGGTATGGTTGGAAAAGGGGGTTAGGTCTTACTACGTCGACTATAGCTTAAACTCTATATTTTAAACAGTGAAAAGTGAGGTTGGGTCGTCTTATACACCAGGAGTCTGTTATACGACGGGAATTATAGGTATATAAAAATGTAAAAAAATTATTATGTTCATTTGATTGATAAATTCTGCCTTCAGGTTAAAATCTATGTTCTCAAGGTCACAGAAAGCAAGCTCAAACTTGGCTAGCATGTTAACTTTTTAAAGGTCGGGTCCAGAGTTTGGGTACGTTCCACATGAGCCAGAAATATTGCCGGATTGGCAGCCGTCCATCTAGCCATGGCTGTGATTGGGACACCCCTGGCCAATCACATCCATGACTAGTAGGTGGGGGGTGTCAATTTACCGGATTGGCTGCATGGCTGCCTTTCCGACAATATGTCTGGATAGTACAGGACATACCTAAAGTTCAGGTCCACTCATCTCTAATTTTAACCTATAAAAGGTCAAACTTCTGTAAAATGTATATCAGTATATAACAAATATAGGTCCAAATAGATAAAGGGATGGGTCGGCACTTTGTTTAAATGTCTTAGGCTGTATTGTAGAAAAGTGGAGCCTTGAGGTGCAAATCCATAGCATTAAAACTGTCAATCAAAGTCAAAAGCAGCAACTCAGCATCTTCATTAGGCAGGCGCAGACTTTGTAATATACTTTATTAAAGAAAATTCACCATCAAAATCCATCATGATAAACCAGGGACAGTTACACCGTGACACCGTGACTACTGTAATCTTCTTTAGGTGGGGGAGGTGGGTGACATAGTGTGACAGCCAGTAAAAGCAGATCACAGAGGGGCTAGTGTAGCCCTTCAGGCTCATTAGCATAATCTTAAAAGTTGATTTTAGAAGGAAGGAGGCTATGGATAACAGGTATAAGAAGATTACCACCGTCATGGGGCCTGGATTTATGAGTAAGTGACTCTGGTTTATCATGCTTGGTTTGGATGGTATATTTTAGGTTAGATTAGATTTAGATTATTAGATTATCCAGCACAAGCCAGCTTCTCCCTATCTCACATCTATCTATGAGTTTAGGAGGGAAAGTCAAGTTATATACACATTACTACAAACAAAAGTTTACCATTATTATCTGCACTATCAATTCAGTACAATAAAGGGGTTGGCCAATTTACCGCACTTTTTTAAATGTGTAAATGGGGGGGGGGGGGGCAGGATATTAGGTAACTTACCAATATACATCCGTTAAAAGTTATGCTCTGCTCTCTTAACATGTAAAGTGACGCCTCTTGTCTTTTACCTCATCAGCCAGAGATTCCTGTCCATAAAATGTCTGCGGCTGGAGGGTCATGTGATCTGTATCTATCCATGAGCAATCACCCTGCCAGGACCTTATGATAGTATTCATGAATTTAAGATCCAGGTCCTGGCAAGATGATTCCTCGTGGACAGATAGAGATCACATGTCCCTCCATCTTCGGCCATTTTATGGACAGTAATGTTTGGCTGATGAGGCAAAAACATAAGGCTTCACTTTACATATCAAGTAAGCGGCAGAACTATTAATAGATGTATATTGGTACATCACCTAATATTCTGCACCCACACTTACACAGCCATTACAAAAATCATGAGGTAAAGTGGCCAACCCCTTTAAAGGCTATTCCAATATCCATTCCCACTACTAGGCAGGGCAAAGATTTACAGAGCATGTATGGGAGAGTATACTGTGTAGTTATGGACACGTGGTCCCCTACTTACCACTAGGGAAGGATAATATTTGGAACACATTGAATGACGACTAGTGGCTGCTGGGGGTTTCAGACCTTGGACGTTCAGCTCATTCTCATACACGCTGCTATAACATTGTCCACCCATTCTCCATCTTACAAAGATTTAGCTTTGCAAATAATTTTGCACTAAAGGCACGGCATAATAAATATAAAGTTGGAGATTTGGGTGGCCTCCTGGCACAGTCTTTAGATAATAGGATTTGGTAAAATAGTTCAAAATCCCAAGAGATGTCACTAGGGAATGTATGCTGGCATTGAAAGGGTTATCACTTCTGTTTTTTGCTTCAGAAAGCTCCAGGTCTCCTCTCGCATTGTCACTTCAGGTGTATCCATACAGAGATGAGTGTTAATGAGATGCTGTACTTTTGTATCATACAATTATCTATATCTATCTATATACCCAAGTCTACGAGCTGCAAATAATTGGAAATGTATTGTACAGGGCAGTGCATAAGCTTTGCAGACACCTTTCTCATATCTGAGTGATTTGAGGTTTTACAGAAAATTAAAGTTTTTAATTTTCTACAAAATTAGCTTCTTAATGAACAGGAGGACGTGCCTGCTGGGGCGTCTTATTCTGCTATCCTCCACAGTGCGACCAAGCATTGCCCCTCTACACAGTGACGGACATCAGGATCCGATTAAGACCACCATGGGCCCTGGGCTGTATTATAGCATATATATTATAGAAAATATTTTACAAGTCTGGAATCATTTCCTACACATAACCATAAAGTGTCTAGTGCACCAGTTTTAAAGGCACACCCAATTATAATTGCAAGTAAATATACACAGAGTATATTTCTCAATAAAAATACAATTTTATTAGAACACTGCTATACTGGAGATCTAACATAGGACCCATATAGGTCACATAAAAACACATAAAATATATATATAACAAAATAGTACACATAAGAATTTCGCTGGGCAGAATCGGAGATATCACTTAGTAAACTGGTTGATAAGAGAGGTATATATATCCCCAGAACACTTGTGTTGTGTTCACACTATTGAGGTATTGTGTTATTTGCTTGCTCAGCAATGTTTATCAGAAGAGCCTTGATTATAAAGTAAATAGAGATAAATCAAAGTTAAAAGTCTTCTTTTCCGTTTTACTTTCTTATATGTAGTGTCAAAACTTTAACGCAGTAGTTGGGTAGGACGTAATACTATGTAGTGTCAAAACTTTAACGCAGTAGTTGGGTAGGACGTAATACACATTTGTCACAATTCAAATGTAACATACATATCTGTAATATCTCGTGTGGCTTGCGAATAGTTTAAAAAAAGGAAGGTTACAAGATTTGACACTGAGTTATTGCCTAATAGAAATCCAACCCCTACTGAATTTTCCCACTTCGGTCTTTGCTATGGATATGTGTGCCACTAAGAGCTAAACACAACGGTAGCAAGTCCCCCTGCTAATTCCTCACAAAATGGTAAAAGATGCAAATTAAAATAAAAAAAGTAGAACGTTATTGTAGCCCTAAGAAGGGCTGTTGGGTTCTTTGAGAATCACTCCTGCCTAACAGTAAGCTAATAGAACACCCTAACGCTTTCCCTGACCAGCAGCAGCTCTCTCCCTAGCGGCATCCAGAGACAGAATGATCCGAGCAGCGCGGCCAGCGGCTAGTCTATCCCAGGGTCACCTGATCTGGCCAGCCAACCACTGCTATCGACGTGTAAGGGTACCACGTCATGCTGGGTGGAGTGCAGAGTCTCCTGGCTTGTGATTGGCTCTGTTTCTGGCCGCCAAAAAGCAAAACGGCGGGAGCTGCCATTTTCTCGAGCGGGCGAAGTATTCGTCCGAGTAACGAGCAGTTTCGAGTACCCTAATGCTCGACCGAGCATCAAGCTCGGACGAGCATGTTCGCTCATCTCTATTCCTTACCCTTCTGTAAGCAAATAAGGGAGGAGTCTGAAGTGATGTTGTTTGTTTAAGTCCATTCTGTAGTATAGACCAATGTCTTCTGATGATATTGGCAATAGCATTACTCAACTCAGTGTATGTGGAAATGAAAATTGGTCTTTCTCCAGTCTTCACTGGAGGTCTGGCCTGCAACAAATCACTCCTGTCTTTAGATAAGGCCTTTTCTCTGTGTTTTTTCAAAATATGGGTGAATATCCCCTATTTTTAAACTTACTCTCCATGTTGTCCAACCTATCCTGGAGACAGAGATCATTATCAACTATCCTCCTGACTCTCAACATCTGGCTGTATGGAAGGGATTTGATCATTCGTCTAGGATGGCAACTCTCGTACCTTAATAGGTTATTTCTATCTGTGGTCTTCAGAAACAAATCAGTGGTCAATTTCTGATCTACCTTTTCAATTTTAACATCAAGGAATTGCATCAATTGCTTTTCTGGATCATACATGGGTAAATTTAACGGATGGATCAATAGTGTTCAAAAAAATCAAAGAAGGACTGAAGTTCTCCCTCCTCACCTGTCCAAATTACGAACACATCATCTATGTATCGCCACCAACTGAGGACGTGTCCAAAGTGGTGAGATACATAGATGTGTTGTTCCTCCAAAAAATGCATGTAGATGTTGGCATACGTAGGTGCAACATTTGAGCCTCCTGCAATTTTAGCAGGAAGTCCGAGGTATCTCTAGCATTAACAGCAAATTCCCGTAAAATTCTATCCAAAAAGATAGCGATATTACAGAAAATAGATCCAGATCCCGATACAATGGGTTGTCCGGGTGGATCATTCAGACACTTATGAATTTTGGGCAGTAGATAAAGTACTGGTGTTCTTGGAGATTCTATCAGAAGATATTTTTTAGTATCATCATCAATTATGCCCCCCATTATAGCCTCGTCAATCATTTTTTTCAATCCCCTCTCAATAGAGAATCTAGGGCAGTAGTGGCGAACCCATGGCACGCGTGCCGAAGGTGGCACTCAGAGTGCTCTCTGTGGGCACTCGAGCTCAGCACAGAGTTCACCAGACAGGACTCAAAGAATCTAACTGCAGTTCCACACAAGTCAAGATTTACTAATCTCAGTGCTATTTTAACCCTTTAATCGCCAAGGGAGTAGCTCATATGTCCTAATAGTGTGTCACCTCAGTCTTGGCAGCTTGGAAAACTGGAGGAAAAGGGGAAATAAAAGTGTGAAGGGGACCGGATTATCTTTGAAGGTCCTCCTGCTGTCCCCATGACTCTTCCTGTACAGCGGGACCCTGAAGAGAAGCTACAGTGATAGCCTGGATTTGCCCTCCTGCTTTCAATTGTATTGGTGTCCTCAGGAGGCAGTTATGATTGAAAGTTGTGGGAGAACAGCTTAACAATTCAATAAATAACTGCTTATATTGGCACTTTGTAATAAATGAGTGGGTTTTGGTTTTAGTCTGGGCACTCGGTCTCTAAAAGGTTCGCCCTCACTGCTTTATACTATACTTTCGGAGAGAAGAAAAACCTGGATATTAGGCAAGACTGAAAACGTGTATTGGATTTCTTTTATTCTTTCTTTCTTATATTCTTTGTCAACATATCTTTGTATTTATAGCAGTGTTCTAATAAAATTGTATTTTTATTGAGAAATATACTCTGTGTATTTTACTTGCAATTATAATTGGGTGTGCCCTAAAACTGGTGCTCTAGACACTTTACGGTTATTTTTATTTCTGTTGCTGATACTTCAACTATCTATGAGCACATGTTTTTTGGACCCCTATTAGGTGGAACGACATCCGTTGAGTAGCCCCATCCTCCTATTCTTCTTCTCATTTCCTACATATGGTACTATATACATATGGTACTAGAATCAGCTTCTCAGGGAATGGAGGATGTGTCCGTTATGTCTGCTTTCAAACTGTGGTTCCAGGACATTTGAAGGACATTCAAAGGTCCTGAACTGGCTCTTGTGTACATGGGTACATTTCATTGGTGAATATCTTTCTCAGTATAAAATTTGGTGGACCCCCTAGAAAACTTGGGCCCCAGGCTACTAGCCAAACTGCCAATTTTATAATCCACTACTCACTGACATCCCATTGTGAAAAATAAGGCCTAGAAAAAAAAAATTATGGCAGCACCCCAGGCACTGGTGCTGGAGGGACCTATATACAGAAAAATAAAATATTCACCGATTTTATATGTGGGAGCTGTAGCATAAAAACCTTTCCATATATCTTACTATATTGTATGTCAATATCTCCCTGGAGTTTAAAAGTTCTGATAGTGGATCTCTTTTAAGAGCAAGCCCATTCCAAGAGGAAGACAAAAAGAAAAGAGGGGGAGCGCAGACCCTTGTGTAATACTGTACACATATTTGGAGTAATAAGGTACCAAGAATTGACATTTGATTAAAATGAGATTAAAATATTTTTCAGACCCCCTGGTGTACTTTAACCCTAGGTTGCCTGATTGATCCTACCATATACTGCCATATAAAAGTATGGTGGTATATATGGATTTTGAAACTCATCTGTTACAATGAGTCACATCCTTGGGAGACTAACACCGATATTGTGGGTGTTAACGGGTGGGTGTTTGCTGCAATTTGCAGCAAACACCCAGCTTGTATGAAGAGGGCCGTGCCTATGAGACCCTCTCCATACTCCCATAACCAATATGTGACATTCTAATACATCACATGTCGGTAAGGGGTTATGCTATTAAAACATAATAAAGCTATATACATTTGTTATCCCCATGATCTCCATGATCCATGGTGCATAATTCTATTACTCATCCTATAAATAAAAATATATAATACATTGACAATTGCCTCATTATAATTTTAGTGAATATTTTGTTCATTTATTGTAATATACATAAACATAGCATAAGCCATAGTAGGACTATATAAGTAGGACGAAGGTCTGTTAGGAATCCCAGATGATGGTCATATAATAGTCAAAACACACTGATAACATAAAAGCACCTCTCAAAGAGCTGTAAATCCTGTTAAATTGTCTGCCTGTTAATACACACATTGTCATTGAGAAGTAGCGGTGAGAATAAGGGAAGAAAATGAGTTGTCCATCTGTAAGATCTGTCTGCTGGTTTATAGGACTTGTAGAAGGCCGGATATTATATTGAAGTTATAGATCAGGGGGGACATAAAAAACGGAGTTTATATTGACATGGTAGATCATAGCATAATAGGATCCTTTGATGGATTTCATTAATTTCTATGGAAGGCAAGGAGAAGGCTCATCTGTCACTATATTACTGGGAAACCCAGTGATCAGCTATGATCTGTAGGAGAATTCAGCAGCAAGTGTTCATTCAGTTTTACTGCAGCTCCACCACGGGCAAACTTTCCAGAAATCTACCATCAAAATCCAGAGACATTACTCATAGATACAGACAAAGCGACTATGGTAATCTTATATTTGATATCCATAACCTCCTTCGCCATAAAATAAACTTTTATAATTATGCTAATGAACCAGAAGAGCTTTGCGGGGCGTTACCAGAGCCTACTCATGGTGCAGCTTCAAGCTGTTACACTGTGCAGGAGCACTCCCCCATCCTCACTGTGAAATTACATCAGCCGGGGGAATACTAAGGAAGCAGAGGTTGGAGTGTGAGACAGTGTGACACCTTGTGAAGCTACAGCACAGAGGGGCATTGGTAACACCACCCAGAGCCCTTCTGGCTCATTATATAAAGTTTATTTTAGAAGGAAGGAGGCCATGAATAACAAACTTCCATTGAAGTTAGTATGCTATAAATATAATGGCTGGATGTTCAGAGTCCTCCAACGCAAGAAGAACCTCTCACCCCCCACAATTCAGAGCAAAGCTGCACACCCTAGCACAACCACTATGCAATATACGGGGCTATGCTTCATACCCAGTGAAGATAAGCATAAGTCATCAAAACTTTAGGTCAACCTCATTAAAGGGGTTGCCTATAACCATTTTGTTCTGCCTTCTACCTTACTGTGGGATAGTAAGTGAGAGATGCAGATAGGCACGACATTTGGTAATTTGGAGTGCACCATGTAAAATCTCAGCAGAACTCCTCTGTACTGTATCATAGAAAATAGATTCTCCCTAAACCAGACTATTGTACTGTGCCTGATATAGACAGCACCTGCTGTATTGCAAATCAGCAGAATAAACCCTGAACAGATACTGAACCAGCAGGGGGTGAGGTTGTGGCTTAGCAGAAATCAGCAAAACTGTGATCTTTATGTGATCATGGGTCATAAGACTTTCCGTAACACAAGCTCACTGCAAGAAAAACTTACATGACATTTCTTTTCAGATGTCCCCAGTCTATATTATACGTCAATCTGCTGTCTATGTAACCACTCCCATTTGGCTAACCTTGGTAAAAAGAAGAAAGAAGAGGAGTGAAGAAAGAAGAAAATGGAAAAAGTGTGTGTGTGGGAGATTTATCATTTATCATATGATGGAAGCCCCTCCAAATACATCCAGGGGCTTAGACCTCCTGTTACAAGTGATCATACATTGTTCTCTAATCTCCACTGTGTGTATGTAACAGAGTTATACAAATTTCAAACTATGGTAATCTTAAATACATATCCAAAATGCTCTTCTACAAAATGGAAATAATTGGCATCTCTTTTTTTATACTCTATTCTGCATTTACACATCACATTATTTCTCTATTATAAGTGAAGAGGATGGGATAATAGGTGTTTATTTTCCTTTACCGAAGATGGCGGCCTTGATGCCCAGGTTCCTTGTGCGCATGCGTCATAGTTCAGATAGACTATCACGCCTTAGTAAAAGTTACGAAGTATCACCCTTTTCCAAGATGGCGTCTTCAGTAGCCAGAGATGGTTGCGCGCATGCGTGACAGTGCGCACTAGATGATCTGCACTCCATTACTTTCCACTGACATGGGCAATAGCGTCCTTGAGACGCGATTAGCGTATGATTATGACGAACATAGCCAGGAGGTGGTTCCCACACAGGTGAATGATTACACGAAGGTTCAGTAAATTAGACTTTTTTAACTAATCAATCACGTGATCACACATGTCAATGTATATAATTTATTGATAAACTTATGCACTGCTGTTTGATCATAGAAAATATATTAAATGAAGCACAACATTGTTTGTATTGTACATTGTGGCAACGTTTACTCTTTCTGTGATGTCACAACACTGTGAGTATATATATCTGTATGTATCTTAACACAATTGGCTTGACAAAGGCTGGGAACACAGCCGAAACGTTGCTGGAGGTGGAATAAACGCTGAGCTGATTTTTGCACTAATTTGGAGTGTTGCCATTTTCTTATGTTTATATATAATATTGGCTAGATCACACTGATCAATTAAAAAATTCATAAAATCATCAGTGCAAATTAAAGTCAACGTTGCTTTGACGCTTAAAGGGAACCTACCACCACAAATCTACCTATAAAGGTAGAACGGGTGGTAGGTGGTTGAATGGGACGTGAGGATAGCCTTTTTTGGGCTAATCCTCATGTCCCGGCTATCCTTTAGTAAACTTTAATGCTGGTATATGCAAATTTTGTTAAGCGGCTACTGGGGCGTGGAGTAGCCGCACATGAGGCTACTAGTCGCGGCTACTCCACGCCCCAGTAGCCTCGTTCCTCCATGTAACATGTTACATGTTACCATGTAAGCTTCGGCGCGCAGCTCCTCGTAGCTACGGGTGCACGGCCGTAGCTCCCGTATGTATATATGTAATAGGAGAGGAGGTGGTGTATGTGTATATATGTAATAGGAGGGGAGGACGCTGCACATCGGGGCCACCGGAGGGTGAGTATATAAGTTTATTATTTTTTAAATATTTTTTTAGCATATATATGTGTGTATTGACTTGTGTATAAGCCGAGGGGACGTTTTTCAGCACATTTTTTGGGCTGAAAAGCTCGGCTTATACACAAGTATATACGGTAGTCTGAGGCAAACGGGGAAATGTTTTTTTTATAGTGTAGTGGGGGATTTTTTTTATTTTATTTGGGAATATTAATGTAATGTCAAATATTTTTTAATATGTCATGTGTTTATCTGTGTGTTCGCCTGTAACTGGGGCATCTGCTTCAGCGCGGTGCTGTGAGGATCAGAGAAGGAAGAAGCAGTAATAAACAGCTTCTCCCGCTCCTGCTCTTGCAGGTAGCAGAGGAAAATTGCAGTGGCGTCAAAACACATCACTGCAAACTCGGGACCCGCACCCGCTGTAAAAAAACAGAGGTTTAACCTATGAATTAAAAATCCTATTGACAACAAAATTGTATTTTATTTTATTTTAGCTGTTCCGTTTTGGCAGTTGTTCGTTATCCATGTGTTCTTTTGATGGAAAAAATTACGGAGCCTGCATGCATATCAGACTGCCTAACTGACCATAACAGATCACATAAAATTTACATGGATGTTAATGGGATACTTTACTTGCTTACTTTACTTTACTTCAGAAAACTAGGAAAAAAATCAGCGCTGCACAGAACTTGCCAAATTGGTCCCTGTCCCCAATGGTGCTCACAATCTAATCAACCTTCCAGTATGTTTTAGAGTGTGGGAGGAAACCAGAGGACCCGGAGGAAACCCATGCAATCACGGAGAAAACATACAAACTCTTTGCATATGCTGACCCTGGGACTTGAAACCAGGTCCCCAGCGCTGCAAGGTTGTAGTGCTAACCACTAAGCCACTGTGCAGTATTTTTGGCATGAGGCCATGCCCCCTTTTGTCGAACTGTGTATAACCCTTTAAAAATGTGGTGCAGAAAGTTTTTTAGTGTAAATTACAACAGAATTATGTCATAGACAGATTATAAATCTCCCCTTATGTGTTTAGTTATGTTTCCATTCCTCCAACGGAAATGCTGATGTGTGAACTGAGCCTTACAGGTCTATTCTGTCCATAAAATACAACTGCCTTACAAAGGCCCGATGACAATAAGCAGACGACATCATAAGCAATAACTAAAAGAAACAAGCCTTGTCTATGCAGCAGTAGGAAATACACAACATCAAATGTGCAATATCTCTGCAGCTCCCCTGCAGGACAAAAGCAGCAGTTGTCATCGAAATGAATTGCTTGGATGTGCAGGGTCATCCAACACTTTTGGAAGCCATTCTTCTGGTTAATAAGTGAAGTTTCTGAATATCAGAGCCCATATTCTAATAATTAAAAGGGTTTTCTGGGCACCAATACTTGTAATGACTCTTTAGCAGGTGTTTAGCAGGTGATGGGTGGAGGTTTGGCACCACCTCTTCTACACTACCTGAGCCTAAAGACGGTTCTGTCTGTAGCTTATTGAACACCTGACAGCTATGTAGATGTAACGCATGGAAAGGGTCAAACCGACTGGTCACATTATTTGTTATCCACAGGATAGGAGATAGCAAGCTTATCTATGGGTGTCCAACTCCTGGGACCCCAACGGATCACAAGAATGGGACACCTGGGAATCAATAGAAGTCCCGTTATCCCTAATGGGTGGGAGTAGTATGGAAGTGACAGTGAATTGTTGTACTGGACACTCCCATTCTTTCGATTGTTGAGAATAGAATCCCACGGTGGGGGTTCTGTTCTCATGCTTAGTGGGGGTCACAGAAGTTGGACCATAATTTTTTGGAATCAGTTAATTTTTATTTTGTTTTTTAAACCGTTTAAAACTAAAACAACCTAACATACAAGGGAAGACAAACCAACACCCCAATCCCTCCCCAGATGAGCACCAATGTCCGCGGCATCCAGTATCTTGCAGATTACCGCCTTGCAAGGCATGTGCACCAGTTCTCTAGTACACAAGTCCGTAGACATATAAATTAGTTATTGTATTCACAAGATAATACAATTTTAACAAAAGTACCCAACCAAATCAGTTAGAAATGCCACCTGAAACCAAAAATACAATGGAGTAGTTACAAGTTGGCACATTCAACGACACTAAGGGCTCAACCTAAAAAGTCTTGTACCAGAGTCAATGGAGCTAAACCTGGATGGTCCAACCAAGAGCCCCAAATAGACTGAAATTTCTGGGTAGCATTAAGTTTTTCATAGATGAATTTCTTTTAATAGTATAGACTGGTTGTCCCAATCTTAGAATTATAAAATAGTAGGAGGGAGAAGATCCTTCCAGTGAAAAGCAATCAATTTACACGCAGGTTACAGCGGTCACAGAATCGCTAACTTATGTCCCTCCAGCCACAGTTCAGAATCATATCCAAGAATACATACAAATACAAAAGTTGGTAAACCCCTTTTACTTCATGAAGTCCTCAATCAAATTGGGCAAATCCTATAAAGTCCATTTTACAGTGTGGAACAACCCAGGGGGCCTCTTTATTTTGCTATAAGACCCTACTTTTCTATGTGTAACAGTGTTCTTTTACTTCAGTCCATACATTTATTTTTTTTATGATGTGTTGCCTTTCACACACATCATAGTGTATCTGAGCTCGGTTGTACCGACCCCTTTAGCTATGAACAAGTTAATGGGATTACTTTTTTTTTTGCCAATGTAAATCAGAAAGTGAAAAAAAAAAAAAATCTGACAAGTTTTCCTATTAAAAAATAATTGTAATCAGGGTGCCGTTTTGAAGAGAGAGCGATGATGGGAGATAGACGGACAGTGCGGAGAGATGGATCGTTTTAATTTGCACCAATTAAATTGAGGTTCAGAGGACCATCTTCTTCAATCTTCATGAATACTTTATTTTCTGGCTGCTCTGGAGCTATTAAAAAGAATGATTGAGTCAAGATTCTAGCACGGTATCCATGATGAAATATCACCTTTCATGCAAAAGCCAAGTACCTACTGCTCGAACTGATAGTGAATAGTTAAAACTGCACAAATGAAAAATAACCATGTGCGGGATGATAGAGACAGTATTTATACATCCACTCCTGGTAGAACAGAGGACATGTGATGGAGTCCTTAGGACATTGTGTATACAGGCTTGTTATATTTTGTCTCCATAGCTGGGATGGTAATTTGTATGGTTAGGAGGTATACTGGTCTTATTGGTACAGATTTCCCCAAATAAATGCCATAAAAGTTATATTATGAACCTTTCCAAAAGCCAAAGCCATAACAGAAAAACAATGGTGCAATCAGAATCCATCATGTGACACTTACTCATAGATCCAGGTAGGGCGACTGTGGTAACCTTCTTATATTTTTCATCCACTGCCTCAAGGTTATGTTAATGATCCAGAAAGGCTCTGAGCTTGTTATCAGAGCCGTTCTGTTCTGCAGCTTCACATGCTATTACAATGTGCAGGGGCACTTCCCCTCCTACTCACTGCTGTTGCGTTTGAGAAAGTGCAGAGGAGGGCGAGACCAACATTTGCTGCTGCAGTGAATCAACAGCTTGTTAAGCAACATAGCCATAGCCCTAAAGGCTACTTAGCATAATTTTAAAAGTTGATTTTGATTACCAGAGTCATGGTGCCTGGATCTATGAGTAAGTGTCACTGGTTTATTATGCTTGACTTTGTTGGTAGATTTACTTTACCAACAACCTAAATACAAAACGTTAACTAATATCGCTCATCTGATTGTTACTTATCAATGTGGGGTTTATTTTTTTAAAAATCCAACCACCAATAGTCCTCCTGATGTTTACATGTGCACTAGTTCAGACCAGCCAAGGGGGCAATACCCTTTCAAAGATTTGCTGCTGCTGATGTTTCGGGTTTCTCCTGAGTAACATATTTGTCCAATTACATCACATGGGAAACTTGGTATATGCTCAGTGGAGGCCGGGGATGGATGCCATACAGTTGCATCCATCCTGGACCAGGAAGGAGGATGAATAAATATAGCCTGCTGTGCTTTTTTATCCAGCGGTTCCCGACGGATCCAACATATGGGGCAGATTTACTTACCCAGTCCTGACGCAATCCCACAGTGTGTTGTCCGATGAGAATTCGGGTCTGGTGTGATACACTAAGCTCATGCGCCCGAGTTCCTGCATCCGTTGCTTCTGCCCCGAGGTCCGCCGGAGTTCACCTGCTTCTTCCCAGTGCATGTAAGTGCGTGCAGGAATCTCTCTGGTGTTCATGCTAAACGTGTTGAAAAGACGCACTGTGAATGTAACCTAAATTAGATGTAATTGTGATTAAACTGAGCTTTTCGTATTTGACAGGTTCTCTTTAAATTTCCCCAAATAAGTGGCCGACATACTTTTGAGCAGTGTGCCTCTTGGCGAGAGTTTGACAACTCCTAGAAATGTTTTGACGAGTCCCTCAAAGACTTTTTGCCCAGTTGACAGATTGAGACAGGGCACATCATTGGTCGGGGGGAAACAAGATGGCCATTTAGACAAATTGCCCACCATCTAGCCCTTTCAGATGGATGTGTTATAAGGGTGTTGGGAGCAATGGTAATGTGAAGGCAAATATATAAGGTTCTCAATCTAAATGCTTTCACTCTAATTTTGTGATCACTTACACGTATCATCATTACAAATACAAAATTTCATTCGATTCCTACAACTTCTTCTTGGTGCGTTGTTATCTGTAACATTTACACATTTCCGTACCAGTAGAGCATCGTTGTTGCCAGTAGATTTAAGTGACGAGGTAACCTGAGCATCATCATGCACAAAGAACATCATTAGATACGTTTGCCATAATTGCCGAGACCCACGAGCGTGTTCAGTATGGATGCTGTACAGCTTTGCAAGTCTGTGATTCATTCCTGCAGGGGATCATTTTATGAGAAGGTAAATGAGTTTTACCGATGCCCCAGTCCAGACCTTGTCAGTTCCATTTAAAACTCCCCACTGTTCTCCGCCGAGTGAGCCTGCGCTCTGCCCACCTCCCTGCTCATTACTCTGTAGCCAAGGCTGGAAGCAGGGTCCTATTAATGAGGGCAGCAGGAATCATTAACCTGCATCAATGCCAGCAGGGCTACAATATTGCCGGCTAGTGAGAGTAACAAACCCTGAACATGAGAGGGTTTATCATCCTTAACACTGTAATTATTGCTGGGATCTTCAAGTGATCCCCCTCAACAGGTGTCTTTGTAAACACAGAAGACCATTTCATCAGCTACAGACTTGTACGATCCATCCATGTTCAGTCTTATGTAATGTTTCAAGTCTTCTTCTTCTTGTAGATGAGATTTCTTTATAGCTGAGCATTTGTTGCTCCTTATAATATCCATTTGCAGGTAGAAATAGTTTGTGGCTGCATTGATATTGGGTAAACAGCTGTCTATATACACACACACATACATACATACACAAGACCTTAGGAGACCTTGGCCAATCATAGTTTGAGCTGATTCTATAATTTCGGATCTTGTACAGACACTGTTCAGCTGGTTCTACAGTACAGTATAAACAATCGGAATTGGCTTATTCGTTTTTTTGCTCCTCTCCACTCCGGCGAAAACTTCCATTTTAGGCTATATTCACACTGCCGTTGCCCGCCCGTACCGTACCGTAGCGGGCAACGGCAGTGAGTGTACGGGGAGAGGAGGAGGAGGTGAGCGCAGCTCAACCCCGCCCCTCTCCATAGCAACCTATGGCGCACGGCGCCGTATTACGGGAAAAGATAGGACAGGTCCCATCTTTTTCCCGGGTACGGAACAGTACGGTGCCGCACGTGTGCGGCACCGTACCGCTCCCGTAGGGTGCCGTGCGCCCATAGAAGTGTATGGGGGACGTATATCGGCCGTATATATATATGAATATATATGAATATAGCCTTAGTGTTAGTGTATCCCCGTTTCTTCTAGTTTCGAAAATTCTGTCCCCCACTTCCTGCACTTTGTCTTTTGGTACATCCCCAATTGTCACAACGAAATCCTTTTCTCTGCATTACTCATAACAGTCCCTCATTGGGCACAAGCAGAGCGCCTTCCACTTTGCCCATTGTCATTGTTGACTCTATCGATTTTTTTGCCTAGATCAGACAAGTCAAACACAAGGCTCGTGTTCCGAATATATTGGCAGTCACCTAATGTGATACAGTTTCTAGATGCAGTGCCACAGCCATGGCCAAATCTTGATTGGATCTCCTGGTCCAGTTCCCAGCTCTAGCACCAAGGTTGGTTGGCTGTGGAAGGGTGGGTAATGGAAGAAGAGAATCTAAAAATGGTTGAGCGGAGACATTTACATTTGTACAACCCTCTACAGACAACCATGGGACTGATGTGGCCTCTGACTATAATTGTGTTTGACATCCCTGGCCCAGATTTACCATTCCACCAGATGACAGACCCTAGAAATTTCTGTTCCACAAGCGCATGAAACCCTTAAAGAGCGTTACATTGGTATCTTTATTCAATTGTACACTATGGGGAGTGGTGGTGCCTGTTGGTGCACCCAATTTTATCTGTGGGTAAAGTCAACCATTTGGGGCAAAGCTGGGTAGTGATGGGCAGCAGAAAACAGTAGCAACACTAGACATGGTCTCCGAACAAAGTATATTGAGAACTTCATTTACCTAAAGATATAAAACACTCTGTTCAGGGATCAAACCAAGATACATTTCTGCATCAATGTAGCTAAAGCATTCTCAAGGTATGTTTGGTTAATAATGCATAAAACCAAATGGTAGATTTCCTTTAGAACCTGTACAAGTCTCCAGACGTTGGCCTCTAAAAGTAGACAAGAATTTACAAAATTAACTTTGATCTCGCCAATGCAGACAAACTGGAACACAAAGTATATTACAAAGTTTCAAAACTAGTTTTTATACAAGGATCAACACAAAGAAGCATTTCCCTGACATTTTATAGGATGACTCAGAATCACTTTAACGTGGCCTATACAAAAAAAAATTATACTGCATTACGACTAATGGAGGCTTTTCATCTACTTACTACTTATATTATGCTTTGTACAATCCATTTAACACATTTCTATTTCACGTCTCCCCCTCCCCTTGGCTAGGCGTATTTTGCTACCTGGTCTACAATAACCTCCACATCACTACCCTATGAATCCTCTTATTGCCATTATCATCTGACATGAGAGCATGAATATTCATGAAGCACTCAGCACTCACCTCATTAAAACCCATCATGCTCACCGCTATCCAATAACAAAAAAAAAATCAGAGCGGAATGGGACTTATTCTCTTCTTATTTTTTCTTTTCTTTGCAATTTTAGCCTGGGTTTAATGGATTCTATGGCTAAACCTGTAATGGTTTAATGTATCCCTATACCATAGCTGACATGTATCCCTATTCTGTGCCTGACATGTATCCCTATACCATACATGTATCCCTATACCATACATGTAGTCCTATACCATATCTTACATGTATCCCTATCCCTATACCATACATGTATCCCTATACCATACATGTATCCCTATACCATACATCTATCCCTATATCATACATCTATCCATATATCATATATGTAACCCTATACCTTACATGTATCCCTATTCCATATCTTACATATATCCCTATATCATACATGTATCCCTATACCATACCTTACATGTATTCCTATACCATACCTTACATATATCCCTATATCATACATGTATCCCTATACCATACCTTACATGTATCCCTATACCATACCTTACATATATCCCTATTCCATACCTTACTACCTTACATATATCCCTATTCCATACCTTACATATATCCCTATATCATACATGTATTCCTATACCATACCTTACATATATCCCTATTCCATATCTTACATATATCCCTATTCCATACCTTACATATATCCCTATTCCATACCTTACATATATCTCTATATCATACATGTATTCCTATACCATACCTTACATATATCCCTATTCCATATCTTACATATATCCCTATTCCATACCTTACATCTGTATGATCCTGGATGATATCACAGAATCACTATGATCAGTTTGGTGTACGGCACATCAATGGTTAACACCATCCACTCCCGCAATGTGCTGACCCCCATTCAGATTATTTACTAGCCCTGAAAGCGACAATAATTCAAAGCCGATTGCTAATTGTGTTAATTAATGTGTTGATTTAGGAGGAAGATCCCTGAAGCATGAAGCTTCCACTCCAACCAGTACCAGATCTGTCTCGGATTCTTCTACATTACTATATAGATGTACAGTCCTAATGGGGAATACAGCTGCAGGGAAATTTAACACCCGTTATTGCCCCTGCTTTACTTTGTACTTTTTGTCTGCTGTATACCCCTGTGTATGTGTGGGAATAGTATATATGTGGGACATATTTGGGAAAATTATGGAAACATGGGCACTACAGGGAAATGAGCTGAGAGCAAGGTATCAGGCACAGGGCAGTGTGGCACAGGAACATGCACCAAATCCCAGGATTATAAGTGGCACATAGTAAATAGAGGCAGAGATTGAGACATTGAGATGCAGATGGGAAGATATTGCTTTGACTGGAGGTCGAATAAAAAAAATTTAAGCAGTTATCCATTTCTAAAAGAACCTATAAAAGGGAAGTAACGTGTAAAGTGATGGAGGTTTTCTGTTCCGGTTTAATGGAGAAGGGTTAAATGTGATAGTAAGTGTCCGATTTCCCAGCAGCGCCCCCGCAGGCGAAATTTAGCATTACACATCGGATTTAATGGATTCTTATGTCATACAGGACATGAAAAATCCTCCATGAAAAAAGGTGTTGGCAATTCCTTCATTAGGTCATTTTTAATTACACAGACAAAAAGCCTGGAGTTCATTTGAGGTGTGGTGTTTGCATTTGGAAGATTTTACTGCGAGGAAAACATGAGTTCTCCATAGAGATGAAACAAGCCATCCCTAAACTGCAAAAATAGAAAAAAAACATCCGATTAATTACTAAAATATTAGTATTGTACATCCAAAAGAAAGAAGGAAAGGGCTGGGGAACTCATCAATGCAAAAAAATCTGGATGCCCACGGTGGATGATCACAGAATAATTTCCATGGTGAAGAGAAACCCCTTCACAAACAGCCAATATCAATATCCAAATCTAACATAAAGAGAAGACTGCAAGAAAGTAACTACAGAGGGTTCACTGCACGGTGCAGGCCACTCATAAGCCTTGAGGATAAAAAGTAAAAAAAAAACATCTAAAAAGCCGGTACGGTTCTGGAAGAACACTCTTTGGACAGATGAAACAACCTCCACTAGAATGATGGAAAGTAAAAGTATGGCATAGACGTGGTGAAACTCATGATCCATAGCAAAGCACATCATGTGCAAGACACTGCAGAGGTAGTGTGATGGCTTGGGCATGTATGGCGGCCAGGGTCACTGGGTCACTAGAGTTTATTGATGATGTGACAAAGGACAGAAGCAGCCGGTGTATTCTGGAGGTATCAGAGACATACTGTGCGCTCACATCCAGCCAAACCGATTGTCCATCTGTATTATGAAACGGTGACCAATGACCCAAAACATAAAACCAAAGCAACCTAGGAGTTTATTAACGAAAAGAGGTGGAATATTCTTGAATGGCCGAATCAGTCGTCTGATCTCAACCCAACTGAGCCACATTTCACTTTCACTAAACTTCCAACAGAAATGCCAAATGCAAACAGCAACTGAAAACTGAGGAGGAAACACAGCAATGTCTGGTGATGTCCAGGAGTTCAAAACTTCGGGCAGTCATTACCAACAAAGGGTTTTGAAACTAAGCTATTCTGACAAGGAGATACACTTTCTGGATACCACCATACAGATTAAAGACAGCCACTTAAGAACAACAATATAACCATAAACCAACAGACAGAACAGCCTACCTGAGAAATAATAGCTTCCACCCCAAACATACCAGACAGTCTATTATATACAGCCAGGCCATAAGCTACAACCGTATCTGTTCAGACAAGACAGACCTGGAAAAACACCTCCTGGAGCTCAGGTCTGAATTTCTCCAGTTGGGCTCAGATCAAAAGTGACTGATAACCAAATAGGTAAAGCAGCAGCCATCAACAGAGATGATTTACTCAAATATAAGGAGACCCAACAGGAGGCCAGAGTGCCCCTAGTAGTCACTTACAGCCCAGAACTGGAGATCCTACGTCACATTGCCAAGGAACTCCAACCGATTCTGCATAAAGATACAAGACTAAAATAAATATTTCCAGTCCCTCCTCTCCTTCCAGCAACAACCAAATCTGAAACAACTGGTTGCCCGGAGTGCCCAGAGACCTCCATCAGAAAATGGTACCTCACCCTGCCTGCAAAGCAGGTGTAAAACGTGCCAGCACATCCGCACAGGTGACCAGGTACCTGTACCTCAATCACAGCAGGTACATCAGATCAAGGGAACCTTTTCCTGCAGGTCCTCTAATGTGGTCTACCTTATCATGTGTCAGCAGTGTCCAACCACAGGCCTTTATGTTGGAGAAACAGGTCAGAGACTCCATCAACGCCCTCTCATCCTCATAGACTGTAAGCTCTTGTGTCACCCCCTCATCCTCATAGACTGTAAGCTCTTGTGTCCCCCTCATCCTCATAGACTGTAAGCTCTTGTGTCCCCCTCTCATCCTCATAGACTGTAAGCTCTTGTGATCAGGGCCCTCCCTCCTATTGCTTCATATGACTGTTATCACTCTGTAATGTAGCATTATATCTGTATATATCCCCTATAGCAGTGATGGCTAACCTATGGCACTGGTGCCAGAGGTGGCACTCAGAGCCCTTTCTGTGGGCACTCAGGCCATCCCCAGAGATGACTCCAGGTATCTTCCTGCAGTCCCAGACAGCCCAGGACTTGCTGTGCACAGAGCTATATTAAAGTGACAGCTCTACCTGGGACTATTTTCTGCTTTATTGGTGTCCTCAGGGGCTGGTATCAACGAAAACTGAGACAGAGAAGGGAGTATAAATCACTAATTATATTTCTATGTTGGCACTTTGCGATAAATAAGTGGGTCTTTGTTGTAGTTTGGGCACTCGGTCTCTAAAAGGTTTGCCATCAGTGCCCTATAGTTTGTACAGCTCTACAGAATATGATGGCGCTATATAAATAACGATTATTATGAATGTGCACTAGATGATTGCTGTGTAGGAGCCTATAGGAGACTCCACCATTGTCATAGGTGCCATAGACATTGGCAGAAGCCTCAGCCGCCCCCATACACCAGTGTAGTCACATCTTCAGGGAACAAAGCTTTTATTATCAGTGCTTTATAAGGTATATAATCATCTCTTCTGAAGAAAAAAAAAAAGTTGGTAATTACGCGCGCTCTATAATGTGATAAAACGATTGGTGAAATGTGCCTCATTAAATTAAGAGAACAGATCACCATTTACATGAAAGAAAACTTGTTGCATCTTATGAGAGGCAAGTTTTAAGGGATGAAAGCAATGGCCAGCCGTGGTGTCTGGCGGTGAGGTCTCTCTGCTGGGATGACGCCATCGGTTAACCATACATTTGGAGTCATATGCATACCAGTTAACAATTGAAGGGGGCATTCCCAATTTAACAAGAAAACCACCTTTAAGACATATCCTGTAAAAGTTCTCAGGATAGGTCCACAATATCAGATTGTTAACAGGTCCAACTTCTGGCCCACTGTAACATGAAAACGACAGCTCTATTCTTCGAGTAGTGGATGAACTAAGGAATTTTTGCTTTATTCCCATTTAAATAAAGGGGAAGTCTGAGGAATACACAGAGAATGGATCTCTCCTATTCTGGAAAACCTGTAAACCCCCTTTAAAAGTCGTATAGATACGGTCTAATTCCTGGGACTCGCATACATCCTCAGAACAAGGGTCTCACAAGCCTCATGGCTTTTGCATCCAGATTGGTAAAATCCCTGAGCAATTGTACTTACTTCCATTAACTTCTATTGAAGCCCCAAAGACACTTCCTAGGTCCAGCACTGACCCCAACACACAGACTGTGATCTTTGGCAGTCCCGCAGAAGTGAAGGAAGTGGATGGTGGTGAAGGAAGTGATGGTCACACATGTGCACATACCCAAGTTTATGTCATCAGTGATGGGGCATAGTGGTTGGTTCCTCATTGATCAACGATATGAAACTTTAGAGAAAAGTCTGTTGAGACAAAGCTTTGGATTTGGAGACAATAAGATAGGACTTTGCAGTTGACCATTTCATCAATAGTATATCTATTTTACAGTTTACCATAAAACATGAACATACAAAGTTCATGTCATCAGTGATGGGCATAGTGGTTGGATTCCTCAATGATCAGACAATTATCCCCCTATAACAGTGATGGCAAACCTTTTAGAGACTGAGTGCCCAGACAACGACCAAAATCCACTTATTAACTGTGCAGTGCCAACGTGGCATTTTAAGCAGTAACTTATTGCTACCTGTTATTCCACATCTTTCAATTGTATTGGCCTCCTAAGCCACCAATACAGTTGAAAGAAAGAGGGTCTCTCTGTAAAGGAAGAATGTTGGCTCCAGCGGGATGACCTCCAAAAGATCATGCGGTTCTGTCAACACCACCTCACTTTTCCCAGTTCCAAACAGCCAATGAAGTGTCGCTTTAAAATAGTGCCGAGAGCAGCATCTCATAAGTTGCCTGGGACTGCAGGAAGATTTGGTGGATTTGGTCCTTTTTGGAGAACTCTGTCCTGTGGTGATGGCCGGAGAGCCCACAGAAAGGGCCCATGCCATAGGTTCGCCACCACTGCCCTATAGTGTTCCCAAATAAGGTATATGAAACTTTGGACAAAAGCCGGTTGGCTTTTTAGAGACAAAGCTTTGGATGCAATAAGAATATACAGTTGAATATTTCATCGATAGTATATCAATACCACACTGTACCATAAAACATGAAGATACAAAGGATGGTCCTGTTCGGTGTATGATGGTTTTATTTGGATAGAAAATTTTTGAAATCTGTTTTTTGCCTTTCATTATTAGCGTTCTTCAAATAAATTCACTTTGAAAAGATAGGAGATGGCACTAACCATAAACCAGATGGATCTTTAAAGGAGATTTTTTTCTATAGAGACGGTGCCTCCTAATGACCATCAGACCGTTGGAAGACTGATTGTCTTGCTATAGCATTGGTCATACATTCTTTTTCTCCAAGTACTTATGAATGATGTAGGTTTTTTATTTAAATTATAATTATCTTGGAAATTTAAGGGGTTGTACGACACTAGACAAACCCTCAGGTCAGCACCATTGCTGCCCATAGGTTGTGGCCAATACTGCAGAACTGACAAGTTCAAGTTTATAGCACTAAAGTTGCAAACCTTGGGCAAAACATTGAGCAATTAAAATAATAAGAATTATTACTCCCTTTTTAGATCTAAATTTTATTTTGCTTGGTGGACTGTTGAATATTTTGTTGTTTTTCAGCAGCGACTCTAGGCTTTGGGCATGACGTTATGGCGGAGGATTAATGGAGCCACAGTAGATGTTGTTTTGACAACATCTTGGTTAAGAATCATTCATTAATGTGTCTAGTCTTATAAAATGTTGGACTGTAGGGGTTAGAGAGGGCTGCCCTGTTGTGCTGCCAGAACTTGGATTGTGATGTTGTTATGGGGTCAGCACAGACAGTATGTTTAGGTCACTCCTGCTGCTATGTGTAGTCTATAAATCACACAGTGAGGTGTAGAGGTTTCAGGCAGGAAGAAGGAACAGGCCATGCCGAAGTATCTAATTTACTGAAGCATCCACATTTGTCACAGTCACAGAGGGAGCTGGTGAGAAAAGTACAGAGACACGGCAGACAATTATTCTTGTACAGAAGGTTACTGCAAATATCAGTACAACTACTTAGAATCATCATCGGACACAAAAGCCATTATTAGATGTGAAACATCCTCAAGCCTTGGAGAAGGACTATAATAGCATCTATACAGCGAGCAGGTGACCTTCTGAATGGAAGGGAAGAGGTTAAAATTGACTCATCGAATGATGTTTGGAATGGAGGCGCTGGGATTTACTAAATTAATTGAAATTCCTCAAAATAAAAAAAAAGTTGAATTTGTTTCTGCACTTCCGAGCTTCTAAGGGATTTGCAATGAAAGGTCATCTGGCTGTTCAAACACTAGTATCTAATAAGAGGCCACCGGAGATCCCTCACCAGCAACTTGGGCCTAAATGTGTGGCCGCTGCCTGGGGACAGAGTAAACACTGTAGACTAAGCTTGTTATAGATGTATACTTAGTGACCTTTTGGGCATCTTACATTCTATCCATCTCTTAGAGAAATGCTAAGTTCTTCTAAATCCAGCAACCCTGCTCCTCACATGTGGGATTCTGTTGTTTGGAGAGCAAATGTCATTGTTTGAACGCCAAGAATACAATTTCTAGAGGATTTGATATCTCTAAAATAAGTGTGATCAAGGCTGATGCTATGAATACACATGTGACTGCACTACGATAGCTAGAGTTTCTTTGGTCCCAATGTCAAATCTGAAAAACGACCCGAGAAATAGAGTTGGTGTCCTTACAAATATGTTTTGTAAAAGAATAGTCCAGGTTAAAAAATTAAACTTGTCAGTCCTTTTCTGGGCTGCTAACCAGTTCGCGACGCCAGTTCATGGGCTGAGCCCTCGCCATAGCTGGTAAGTCTTTGCTGCCGGCAGCCTCAAAAAGATAGCGGCGCATGGGCGCCGCCATCTTACCTGGGATCACCGCTCCCCGTGTTGTCATCCAGGAGCGGCGATCCGTCTATTTCGTTTTAGCACATTGTAATGAATGAGGAGGAAAATCCCCATATACTGCCATACTGTAGTATGGCAGTATATGATAGGATCGATCAGACAACCTAGGGTTAAAGTACCCTAGGGAGTCTGAAAAATAGAAAAAAGTTTTTAAAAAAAATTATAATAAAAAAACCTAAAATTTCGCCCCCCTTTCCCTAGAACTGACATAAATATAAATAAACAGTAAAAACCATAAACACATTAGGTATCGACACGTCCGAAAATGCCCCATTTATCAAAATATGATAACGGTTTTTCAATGTGTTTAACCCCGTAACGGAAAATAGCGCCCAAAGTCGAAAATGGCACTTTTTTGCCATTTTGAAAAATATACACCAAAGTAACGTCTGGCAACACTGGAGACTTTCACGCCTCTTCTGGAAGAGCTATGGGAAACTTGGTATGGAAACCATGGAAATTCCTTTGGGCACAGAAGATAGAGGCAGGCAGGAAGGGGGGTGCCGAATTATAAGGGCTGAGCCGGATTAGCCAGCACCAATCAGAAGGAAACTGGCCCTTTAAGGCTAGAAGAGCCAGTGCGTGGGAGTGTGCGGCCTAGTCAGACGGAAAGCAGGCTCATAGAGAGGTAAGTCCAGGTCGGGGGGTTGCCACGCCACAATGAAGGACACGGGTGTACCCATGATCTGTACCGAGGATCGCGAGTGCGGCCGTGACACCCCTCTCCCCTGCTCCCTCAGCTCTTCCTCCCTGATGTAATCTCACTGTAGAAAACATTATTTTTTGAAGGGAGTAGGCCATGGATAACATAACACAGTGCCTGGATATAGGAGTAAGTGTCCCTGGTTTATCATGCTTGATTTATGTTTTAATCTACTTAAACACCATGATAGCAAGTGCCTTGGAGTTACCACTTTCATGAACAATGTTTTGTGCGCTTTATAACCAAAACTTCTGACCCCATGACTCTTAGTGGCGGCTTTACACATTATATCAAGCACAGAAGAGTGGTACTGCACATAACGGACCACCTTCTGGGCACTTGTTACTATGGTGAGGGGCATAGGATTGATCATTGCCTGTGCTATGGTTACCATGGTGTTCCAATCCTTTATCCACGAAGAGGACAATATAAATGAACAAATGTCCTAGATTCCTGAATATTGAAGTGAATAATAGTGTTTTATTTGATAGACCGTGTATGATCATGTATGGTCTGATTATAAAGGACTGATACTCTGAATGAAGTTGGAAACCACATTGGAAATTGGATGTTTGAGCAAATTACCCCATGCTTGGTTACTAACATCATATATTGTTTTGACATATGGTAGCCTTACTACTACATACAACATATTTTTCCTTAATACACAACATCTTCTAACACCATAGAAACACTATAGGCTACTACAGTTAACTTTCACTAGTTCTTTTACTTTATTGGCTATCCCCCAACTATCAGACAGCTACACCAAGATGTTCATGATCAGTTGTGGTCTCATCTTCTCTGGATCATCCCAACCCAGAATAACAAAAAACAAAACAAAAACAAGGCTCCCTTTACCCTGTTTTAACCCAGGAGGTGCCCCATCTATCCGTTGTGGAAATAATGGCAACACGCTCTATTCAAGCCAAGCTTGGATTTTAAGAACCAAGAAACCCCCACAGCTGGACAACTACTGATCATGAAAATGTTTTCTTCTTCTAAGGCACCTTTCACACTTGCAGTGTGGGGACATATCTGCCAGCAAGTTTGGCGGCTGGATATATACTTCCCCATAGACATGGCTGTGGTGTCCTAGCACTTGTGTGGCACTGTACCATACCGTTCATGGGTAGATAGAACATGCTCTCTCTTTCCCCCTACTTATGGCCGGCGCCATGTTTCTCCTCTCCTACATGCTGCCATGTCCTATCGCCGGTCCAGCACACGTTAGTGTGAAAGTAGCCTAATAGTGGGAAAACAGCTTTAGCCCAATGTATGGATCGATCAAAGACTGGATGGCACTAGGTTAGTGGTGGCGAACCTATGACACGGGTGCCAGAGGTGGCACTCAGAGCCTTTTCTGTGGGCACCCAGGCCATCACCAGGGAGGACTCCAGGTATCTTCCTGCAGTCCCAGACAGCCCAGGGCTTGCTGTGCACAGAGCTATTTTAAAGTGACAGGACTACCTTCGGACTACTGGAGGTGTGGGAATGTGTGGACAGATCTGGATTATCATTGTAGCTCCTGCCTGTCATAAACCAAAGAAGAGAATGGATGCGTATGTTGGACTCAAAAAGTATAATTTATTTCATATGAAAATCACAACAAAGACAAGACATGAAGGAATAAAAACACCTAAAAGGTACACACCTTAGTGTGCCCAACTCCCATGGGTCCTGGTACGACCCAGCACTCCCAAGCTTGATCTGCCCACAAGTAATGCCCAAATAAACAGTAGAAGTACCCTAGTAGGCAGAGTGAATGTAAACACAATAAGAGATTCCAAATGCCATTGAACTGCCCTACTAATACAATACCCTATAGGAATGTCCCAGTGAATTAATTAGAATGCATGGACAGAGAGCCGGGAAGGCAGAGAACCCCACGCGTATCGTCACTTCGGGATGACTTCCTCAGGGGTAAGTCAATTGTAGCTCCTGCCCTGACAATTCTTCCTGTTTATGGGACCCCGGAGGAAAGCTACAATGATCATCCGAATTTCTCCTATTTTCTGCTTTATCGGTGTCCTCAGGGTGCTGATATGAATGAAAGCTATGAAAGAGCAGGGAGTATAAATTTCTGTGTTGGCACTTTGCGCTAAATTAGTGGGTCTTGGTTGAGTTTGGGCACTCAGTCTCTAAAAGGTTCACCATCACTGCACTAGGTTATTAAAATTTAGATTTTTGGTTTGGGACTTATCATTCAACATTACTCGGTCTATGATATCGAGTTACGTCGGGTGGACATGGACAACCGTGGAGTAACCGGTACGGATGACCTGCAGGTAACTCATCCAGAGGATGTGCTACAATTTATTTGAGCCTGGTGCCAGACTGTTTTCTAACCAATAAATGAATGTCAGCTCTATTCTATAAATTAGTCACATCAGTTTTGAACCAATGTCAAAGTGATCCTAACAGTGATAATTTATGGAGCCGCCTGCTGTACACTTATCTCGTTTATGTATGTTTTTCAGAAACATTTTTATTTATTGGTGATTAATGACCATATTTTATCCATATTTTATACCTGGAGCCAGGATTTGTTCTTAGTAATGTAGCTCGGTGATATAATGGTTTGGAGATGTGCTTAATAAAGAACATCCCGCACATCATTTGCACATTTTAATGTTTGTACATCATGACCCACATAAAATTATGACCTTCTTTAACGCTGTCTGCTATCCAGAAAAACCCAGACTTTTGCTACCAATAAATATTATCCAATGGCAGCTGGGATTGTTCTGCCAAAAGATGGAGGGTCCAGTGTTACATTCTTTAACCCCTTGGTGTACAATATAAAGAGGTCTTTACATTGGGTTTTGCCGGGTCTGTCTGTGATATTATTTAGTAGCATATCCCAGCCTTCATATAATAAGCATATTTATTTTATATAGACACAGTGCTCCATGGGCTCCAATTGTAAATAAGAAAAATATTTTTGTAATTGAGTGTTAGAATATACACTAGAGATCAAAATTAGAGAAGAACACACAGTTTTCTAAATATCAAGGTTGCTGTGTAGTCAAATGTGAATATGAGTAAAATAGCAGTATTTTAAGCTTATTTCATAAATTGTATATATTCTTAATTTCCTTAATTATCTGACAAACCCCATTTTACTGGCTCCTAACTCTCCAATTGCCACTGGCTTTGCAAAAATAGTGTGCTGTTCCAAAGTGACTGAAACCCTCTGGCAGCAAGTTGTCAAGATGAAGGCCAAAGGGGTGACTTCATCAGCCATAGCAAGATAAGTTGGTTGTTCCAAGTCTGTTTTCTAGAAAATTGCATCTTTGTAACATCACACACTCATTCAAGGCCCCTCAAGATGGCCGTTCACCCTCGAAATACAAATGTGGGACAGGACAGGATAATGTGGAGAATCTCCATGGGTAATTGTTTCAATACCGCTTCTGTATTTTCTCACCAGTTCAGCATTGAATAAGGTAAGGATCAGTCATACAGTGTCCCAACGTTTAAAAGCATTTAGACTAAAAGCCCACTCTGCAGTGACCAAACCTTTCGTTAGCAGAAAAAAAATCTAAATGCTCGACTAACCTTTGCTGAGGAGCATGTTTTGTGGAAAGAGCAAAAGTGATGAAAGCAAGTTTAACTTATTGGATCTGATGGGAAACATTATGCTAGTCGGAGAAAGACTGGGGATGGATTGAACCCAAAGTGTGTAAAGAAGTCAGTGAAAAGTGGTGGAGGAAGTGTCATGGTTTGGGGAATTTTTCCTGCAGCAGGAGTTGGATCTTTCATACAGCTACATGGCAGATTGAATTGCAAGTGTTTTTTAGAACCTTCGTCAGAACCACATGGTTCCTTCCATGTGCTGTTCGCTCAATCAGCCAGTAATTATCATGCAGGACAATGCCCTCCGTCAAATAGTAAAACAGAAAAAAATTGAAATAAATTAAAATGGCCAGCCCGGAGTCCTGATCTAAACCCAAACAAAAACCTCTGGAAAATCTGTGGAGACAAAGTTATGGACAAGAAACCCATCAACAATCACAAAACTGTGGAAGAGACTGGACCAAAATTCCATCAGAGCCGCGGGAGAGACGAGTGATGTCCTGTGACTGCAGGCAAAAGCCTGTAGACTTCCTACCATTAGTGACTGTTGTAACCTTCAGAAAATTTAATCTTTCTATGAACTACAGTCAGTGCTGTTCTCTTATTATCATCAATTTTTTGCATAATAGGTTTTAGGTTGATTCTTTGGTAATTTTGTAAAACACAGTTTGCACCCCCATTACAAAAATAACCCATTAAAATGTTGATCAATGGAGATTACATTATTTCTGGGATCAAGTGATCATATTTTGTGCTCCAATTTTGATCTCCAATGTATGTAGAGTAGCCGACAGGCCAATAAGTTACTCTTTTAACCTCGATCAGGTGAACAGGTGCAAACAAGCTCAGCAAAACAAAATAGTTTATGACATTGCAAAACACAGGATCATCAATAATATCCTGATTAGTGGGGGTCCACACACTGATTAGCAGAACTAAAGTCCCATTGCTCGATTTGAATGAAGTTTTGTGTCAAGCATGTGCAGTTTCCACAAGGTTTTACTGGTGTTGGACCAGTCACTCCCTTTTCGTCAGGGGATGGGACCCAAAGACCACAGCTGATCCGCTTAACAGTTAATCTTGGGTCAACCTGCTGCTTAGGTTAGAAATCTTGACTGCTTTGTAATGAACTTAAATTGATGTTTTATGCTAGGATATATCACTTTTTTCGTAATAATATTGATAAGTCAATAGGTCACACTAGCCAAGTTAAGTGGTCCAATCAGATTGGTGAGATTACTGAAGTACAGTGGGGGGAGATTTATAAGAATATTATTAGGAGCACTAAGCATTAATCTAAACCATAGATGTACTCACATATATTATATAGGACACCATTTTCTCCACAATTTATGTTTAAGATTGGGTTGAAGAATAACTGTAATTGTATGAGATGTAAGACACATAATGCGGACATCCTCCATGTCCTGTGGGATTGCCCGAGGATTGGGAAATACTGGAGTGAGATTTTTGGGTGTGTTGAAGTAAGGGTAGTATGCTCTTTACCACGCACAGCTACCCTAGGTGTCCTGGGATTAACTCCAACTAATATAGGTTCGAGACGTAAAATAGATTTGGTTTTAAAGGTTTTGTTTTTGGCGAGACTGGTCCTGATTAAACATTGGAAAGACGATAAAGCTCCAGCAGTAAAGGAGTGGCATAACACAGTGAAAAAAAAATATATGTTTTATGGTATCTGCAACCATAAAATGACTCTATGTTTTGCTACAGCACAGATGTTTAAAGCCTCTGTCCATTGAAACCTTACGTCATCAATATATGTGATGGTCCCAAGAAGAAACATACAATGAGCTCAAGTTGTTGAGTAGATGCTCACTCTGTATACATGTGTCCTATAAATTTACCGCCGATGCCGGTGTTCGAGACATTGTTGTTAGACTATTTGGCAGAAAAGGATTAATGGATGGTGGTACCAATTCTCAAAGTAAATGTGCAAGTTGCCGGCAGTATCATTAGCAAGTCCAGCACATCTGAAATGGTGAATCAATGACTCGATGGCACTGCCACCTGAACCTCCGTTTCTACTTCATCAATCTCACATGTTCTCTCTTTCTCCAAGTCCACTTAGCTTGTTCATATTTTGATCTTCCCTGCACCTATGGATCCTCCACGAAACTGATAAAATCATTGCAAAACACCCCATACATGAACCCACATAAATATATGATCTACAGGGAGGACTTATCTTTCATTGGGTTACAACGTATTTTAGGGTTCCCAATTCTTTAGGCTTTGGAGCTCAAATCTTCTAGGACAGTGGTAAACTCAATGGAATAATTTGCACCCTGTATTAAAAAGAGGTCAGACGATCTATTCAGGACTTTATTACTGGTGGCCCCGTTGACGAGTATTGCCTATTGATTGAGAGGCTTTGTTGTCCCTATTGGTCAGGATATTTATGGTTTCCAGAAACATTCTATGACCTATTGTTCTAGTCATCCTGTAATCTTTGATTTATCATGTACAGTGAATCCAAAGTACAATACAAGTAAACTAAAAAAAAACCAAACCTATACACATCCAGTGGAAAAAAAATCAAGCTGAGAAAGCCCCATCTCGTTGTGCGGTAAAGCTCCAACGAGTCCAATATCTACATGTGGCTACCGGGCCGGCTGTGTAGTCTATCCCTAGGGAAGTGTGATGGTTGGACAGCACCCTCTCTCAACTTCTACTCAACTACCATATGGCACATGAATGGATAGGCCATCAATACTGGAGCACTTGGTGATCCCACACCGATCAGCTGATTTTGTCCACCTCAGTCTTTGACACCAGAACAACAGAGAGCGGATCTGAAACTATAGCTTCATTCTCTGTCTAGTGAACATCTGAGCTGACCATTAAGGGTCTGGATCAGAAAATGCAGACCTATCCAATGGAACGGTTATCAATTTCCTTAACTTGGAAAATGGCTTAAGTTACAGAGCATAATACATATTAAATTAGCATTTAATAGGAGCACCCTGCTTCCCCTATCGTGCATGCAAGATAAAGCCGGCTCAACATTACGATGCACTTCCGTGTGACACGTCAAGAGTCTCGTCTCATAGATTCTGATGCACTTATGGTTACAATGTACAAATGGCTTCTCATAACAATAGATTTGGTTTATGAAAATGTCAATACCGCATATATCATTTGTACACATTTACTTGCTAGTCCTTAGGCACATAGGGGTTAATAAAGTCATTGCGGTCTCATATTCTTCACCTCCCCTGCTCCCCCTAAGTGTAAATCCTTCATCAGGGGGTTGTGCAAACTGGAGATTGCAGGCTGATGTCCATGGAAAGCTCATTTAGTGTCCAAAGGCAACTCAATCAGCTGCAGGGAGAGAGACTGATCCAGAGTCAGTCAATATATGTCTCCAGTGATAGAGAGGGAGCACCGGCTACCCCTCCGTCACCCAGCTCTCTCATCTACTCTAATCAATGCTATTTCACAAAGCACGCTTAGCCTGGCTTAACCCTGCTTGTGCCAGGACTTTCAAATATCACATAAATTCTCTTATATTGAGAGAATGTTGTGTCGAAGCTCTGCTAGGAAAGTAAGAGATATTATAATAAAATAAAATTTAAGAAAAGCTGTGCAATATAATTTTTTGGAAAAGACAGAAAGCTGCAATATACCAATATCTAATCTACTGTTCAGCTGATGGCCATTTCCTTTAACTTCCCTATAAAAGGTGCATGCTTGGCCGGACGGAGCTTCCACATTTAAAGGGAACCTGTCACAAGGTTTTTTCCCCACTAAACTACTAGTCCCCTCAGGGTATGAAATGCCCTTTCAAGAATTCATTCTTCTATGTGAAATCTCACCTGTTAACTACTGTATTAAAAAGAATCTCCTCCAAAGTCTGGCAAATATGACTCTTCTCTTTTCATTTCCATGAGATGAGCCAAGTTTAGAGGTTGCAGAGGTAATGGCGCTTCATAAGCCCTTAAATTTGTTCTATAGCACCTAGAAACATGCTGCTAGGGTCATGAGATAAAGGCAGCTAAAGACATAATTGGAAACGCGAGCTACAAATAATTTCTAACTGCCTGTATGTCCAGTTCTGTAGATCACAGACTTTAAACTAGATAAGAATCTCATCTTCCAGATCCTACTTTTAATGCGACATCAGCATGTTTCTAGCTATATCACAGAAGATAGGGCAGCGGTTCTCAACCTGGGGGTGGGGCCCCCGGCGGGGGTCGAACGACCAAAACACAGGGGTCGCCTAAAGCCATCGGAGCCACGATTTTTGGTACGAATACAATATTCTTGTACATGGTTTGGGGTTACCGCAACATGAGGAACTGTATTGTGGGGTCACAGCATTAGAAAGGTTGAGAACCACTGAGATAGGGGCTTCTGACAGTGGCGTAACAAGACCCCAATGGGCCCCGGTGCGAACTTAGAAACGGGTCCCCCCATATACCTAAACCCTCATTGCCGGCCCCATACCAAATGTTATTTTTCAGAATACACATATATCATATAAAATTAGCACAGACATAAGCCACATACACTACATATGCATAACACACATATATAAACACTGCACCATGTATACTGCAGTATGGCAGTATATGGTAGGATCAGACAACCTAGGGTTAAAGTACCCTAGGGAGTATGAAAAATAGCAAATAACCCCCCCGCCCCCCCCAAAAAAATATAAAAATTCCCTAGAACCAATAATGTCAGTAAAAATCATGTTAGGTATTGCCACATCCTAAAATTTCGATCCAAAAAAATATAATGATCCAAATAACGTAATAGAAAATAGAGCCCAAAGTGGAAAAGGTCACTTTTTTGCCATTTTGCAAAATAGAAAAAATTCTATTAAAAAATGCTAAAAAAAAACTCAAAATGGTAGAATTAAAAAAACATAATCAAAAGTTGCAAAAAATGACACCACACATTGCTCTGTAAACCAAAGTATGAAACCGTAATTAGCACCAGAAGATGGTTTTCATTTTTGTAATTGTATGAAAACATAAAATTTACCATATATACGTACTTAAATTTTGACACAAAAACTATTGACTCGAGTATAAGCCGAGGGTAGGAAATGCATGGGTCCCAGTCTGCCCCCTAGTATATAGCCAGCATCCCCCTGTCCCCAGTATACAGCCAGCAGTCCCCTGTCCCCAGTATACAGCCAGCAGCCCCCTGTCACTAGTATACAGCACCTGCCCAGCCTATAAGGAAAAAAGTGTACTCAGCTCCTGATGTCCCCCCGGGAGGTCCTCTTCTGTCCATCAATGTTCTGGCTCCAGCTCCCTCTCTTCGTGTGGTGCCGTCGCTCGAGCTGTGACATCTGCCGCTCGCTGACATCATAGTGTGTACCAATGGCGGCGCACACACTATGATGTCAGCGGGCCACTGATGTTACAGCTCGAGCGATGGCACCGCACGGAGAGAGGGAGCCACAGCATGGATGGACAAAAGAGGACCTCCCGGGGGGTGGGGGTGTCGGAAGGGGAGTACACTTTTTTCTATAGACTCGTGTATAAGCCGAGTTAGGGTTTATCGGCAAAATTTTTTGTGCTGAAAAACTCAACTTATACTCGAGTATATGCGGTATATAAATTTGGTATCTCCGTGATCACACTGACCCAATGAATAAAGTAGACATGTCATTTTGGGTGCACAGTAAAAGCCGTCAAATCCAAGCCAGAAGAAAATGTTGCAAATGCATTTTTCATCAATTTTACTGCATTTGGAATATTTTTCCTGCTTCCCAGTGCATGTCATGGAACATTAAATACCGTCACTATGAAGTGCAATTTGTTACACAGAAAATAAGCCCAACACAGCTCTGTACAAGGAAAAATAAAGAATGTATAGATTTTTGAAGGTGGGGAGCGAGAAATGGAAACACAAAAACGAAGAAACGAAAAAAGGGGAGTGTACCAAAAATGGTGCCATCCACTGTACAGTGGCTGGAATTGGTGTTGCAACTCGGCAATGTTAATTTATTTAAGCGTGAGCTACAAATAGACCTTGTGAGAAATGGAGATGTTCCAAGATGGCGCCAAACTTCATCCCCTTTACCATATGGTTAGCCTTGACCATGACCAAGCTGGCATTTATAATGTCAGCTTGGTCAAACTAGGGGTAAACTAGGGGTAAAACTAGGGGTAAACCTAATGAGGATGCAAAAGCTAATAATGTGGTAGAGTAAGAGGTAATAACTCTTCTCCTGATATTTGCCAATTCTTATTCCCCAGAAATGTGCTTTGAATTTTATACTTTTATTCGTGACTATTATTTGCATCCAGAATACATGTTCTTTTTTTTGATGCCATGCAAAACAGTTTTACTTGACTTTTTTTAAAAATTGCTCTTTTCTTTTATATCTATTGTACTAGACTGATCTTCATCTGAATGCGATTTACTACAATTCTGCATTTTAAGTATTAAAGAAAAATTTGCATGTAGACTTTAGACTCTCTTGAACTGCTCACAATGAGGTAATCCATAAATAGTAATGTGCCGGCGCTGGAGAGGCCCATAACATGTTTCTTACAATAATTTACCTTCGTTCCTGGCCACAGGACCCAAGCAGCGTTCCATCATCAATGATTAAGATGAAGACAGCGACTTAACCTGAGGCATCTGGTGACATTTGGAAGTGATGCATTTGTGCATCACTGGCCAACAAACCACTGGGCAGTCATCGCTGTTCCTACTCTTGTACGGCCAAGCCAGACATGTTTCCACTGAATAAACAAAGGGTTTAAAGGCAGAAAATCTGCTATTTTATCGAATCCTTCTGTTATTGAGTGTCCGCAAAAATAGACAATCAAGGTCTGTGGTGAACCCTGGGAAGGTAAATGATGGCCAATACGATTCTGAGGCAAGTGATGCTGCCTGTATATGGCCTCAATAACAGAGACTATATATAAAACTACTGTACAGTATTGTTATTTAAGTACGGTTTGGCTATGAAGTGGGCCACCTAAAAATGTCAAATTAAACAACTAAAAATATAACAAAATGGTTCATTTAGCCAAATTTAGATTATAATTAATTGGGGCCCTGCTCACACGCGTTTACATCTATGATGAGGAAAATGAATAGTGCACAGAAAAACATTGCATTATATATCTCAAGGAAAAATACCACTTTCAGGCTCTTTTTCTTCTCTTTGTTTGGAACCAATTGGACTGTAAGTTGCCCCACCACCCCCAGAAATATCAAATAAAGTCAATAATATAAGGATGGGGCAAACGGGATTCTGCAGGTAATTGTAAGTTTTCTATCATACCCAAAAGTTTCATACATTAATACTAATCAGTAGAACTGTAGAATTCTCTCCATTCTGGCTCTGAGGGAGAGAAAGAGATAGGGAATGAGAGGTAGAGTCTTTACAAGGGGAGTTCTAAAAAAGTTAATGGAAATATACTGTCTGATTGAAACCTTATAAAGCAGCGTCACTGAATGAATCATCTGCACCCTGCTGCAGGATCTGGTCTTGTAATCATTGTTTGGGATATTCCCCTTTCCCCCCCCCCAAAAAAAAATGTATATAAAGTATGCTAATGAGCTGGAAGTGTTCACAGGGGCGTGTTATTGTCTGTGTAAGCGGAGATTGGAGGGGCTCTGGTGACGAAGCACTTGGAGCTCATTAGCAAAATTTTAAAACATCTATTTTAGGAAAAAGGTGAAGTCATATTATGGACAGACAAAGAGTCACTCCTAATTTACAGGCATAAAAACTTAAAAATAATCCAAAAGTATAGTTACATTTTAAAGGGGTTGTCTGGATTGCTGTACATGAGCTGTATAAACCACTGCAGCTCAAGGGATGCATAGTGAACCTCAGAGGCATTCCTCTCCAATTAAAAGCTATGCTTCTAGGTGTCAAAGTGCCACCATTTTCATGTGAAGGCTTTTCTTAAAAAAAAAAGTCAATTAATACAGTATGTTGATCCCTGAAAACCCCTTTAAGATAGGTTGGACGTATTAGAACATTTGCCATCTGTTCCCCCTAGAAAGGCTTTACATGTACAGAATAACCTACAGAATTCCCTTCACTCACGTCTCAATCAAATTTAAAGAGTCTTGCGTCAATAAAAGTAATATCCTGCCCGCTGGGGTTGAGGAGTGAAACTGGTAATGGACTGTGTCCGCGATTAGATCTGATACCTTAATCTGCCATTGTCTAGACATTTTGAGATCTCTACTGAAAGATATGTCCATCTCCTGGAGACATTCTGTAACGTGTTGAATATTCTCATCACAAAAAACTGTCTTTTCCAGAGATACATTGCAACATTTATGTTCTGTGTTGACGGGAGTATGCTCGAAAACTCTAGCCTATAAACCTGCATATAAAACAAGTCTAAAAAGAACATAAAAAAGTGGTAAAATAGCTAAAGAAATCCCCTTTATTTACATACTGCAGAAGATCCTTCATTAGAGTTTGTAATCCAGATCTTATCTTCTCTGCTAGGATCTAGATGACCCTTGTTTTGTTCTTGAAACCTACCCTCCGGGGCCACTGAGAATTAGCAGTGGAGTAAAAAGAAATACATTTTTGTGATATTATTCTGTATATCATATTGATCTGAATACTTATGCTACACCATCATAACCTCCTTATACGAAAGGTTTAACATTTCTTCTTTTGATTTTAATTATAAAAATTGAATTGTATAAATATGTGAAACCTTGGAAGACTTCTAATCACACTTTTTCCAAGGCCACTCATGTCCTGTCTTTAGGACCTATTTATAGACAGACATCTGGCAACCCCACCCAGAAGTTCTGCTACTTCCCAGACCTGTAATGTTAGGTCCATCCACTTACTGTAAAATCACTTGCTGTAAAACCAATGATTTCTGATGAGAGGAGACCTTTTCTTCTTCTACCTGGCTGCCACGTCAGCATCTTCCAGCCACAACTCCAACCTGCAGATATAGCAACACAAAACATATTAAATTCCTTGCTCCATCATTATCTCCTCCCCCTTATTCTCAAAAGCTTAATATGGTTTCTGTTGTTCCACTAGAGATCATTATTATGTCCACACCGTAACCAATAAAGTAACATTCCTTTCACAGTAATCAATAGTCACATTGCCTCCGAATAGTAGCCAATAGTCACAGTGCCCCCACACAGTAGCCAATAGTCACATTGCCTCCACACAGTAGCCAATAGTCACATTGCCCCCACACAGAAGCTGTGGTGCAGGGGACGCGTGGAAACCTCAACTTTGATGCATCATCACATGTCGCTGTAAACAGTACATCTGATGAAAGGAGAGCCGCAGAGCATGGCAGGGTGGTTACGATTTTAACATCCGGCTCAATCGAGATGAACCGGTCGGATCCCACTCTTGACTGTAATCCCAACAATTGTACACGAAGAAACACACCTCAAAACGAAGGCTGGTGGCGGCACTACCTGTGTCTGTTAATCACCTACAGTCAGTCCAACTATATAGTTCTTGAGATCCACATTTTAGTAAGTAAGCATGTTTTTCAGGTGGTGCTCAGTCCTAGGAATACACAGTTCATTCACAATAAAGGAAGAAGAGAACTTTATTGAAGACCGGTGAGTGCCGTCCATTTTCTTGTTTGTGGTGGATTGTAATCCCAACAATCTTCTCATAATATAATATCTAGATAAAAGGACATCTATCACCAAGGTCAAGGATTGTAGACCAAGCACACAGATATGCAGGTGTGTTCCCCTTCTGACAGGATCCACTGTTCTTTTAGACTCTTATGCCCTTGTTTTAAAAAAAATGGATTTCAACATTATGCAAATGAGCTTGGGGCTCCAGGTTTAATTAACACTTATAGAGCCTGGAGCCCCTCAGGTGCATTTGCATAATTTTAAAGGCTTCCTTTAAAAAAATTAATGAAAAAAAACACAGGACAAAATAAGCTAAAATAAGAGAAATCCTGCTTGGGGTGGGAGGGGGCACACCAGTATGTCAGTGTGCTTGGTTTTCAAGCCTTGATCCTGGTGGTAGATTTTCTTTAATTTCTTTGCTATCCTCTACTGATATTACATGGCTAACAGATTAGTGTATATATACATTTTTTTCTCTGACCTCCCAACTTGCTTGGATGTAGACAGATTTTTGAAAGAGTGCCTTGTCATTGCCTGGTTATCCGTCTAGAAAGTAACAACTAGCTGTTCTAACAGCATCTCAACCTTCCCATTGTGACTTACCTGCCTCACAATAGTGAATGTAGAAAGCACAGTAGCAATAATAATAATAGCAGTTATGCCATTCACAGACTAAGGGCAAGGCATTGCCATTTCTTTTTTAATCGTAGACCATTTAAAGGGAACCTGTCACCACAAAACCACACTATAAACCCCTAACAGTACTATGCCTATAATTGTATTTTCATGGTTCCTCTGTATATTCTATACATTTCAGCTTTGTCCGAAAAAAACTTATTCAGCCTGGGTTCTCTCATCAATGCAGTCAAGGAGGCGGGAGAACAGTCCCGTTCTCTCTCGCCCCCTCACAACCGCAAACCCACACCTTCACATGTCCCCTGTTCATATTACAGCTCCCGTGTTTGAAAACTCTGTGCATGCGTATGTGTATGTCTGAGCGTGGCCCTCTCGCTCTAGCACATACCCAGCACAAATAGATACAGGAAGAGCTGACCCCGAGTCATTAACCTTGCACCCACGCTGCAGTCTCTTTTCACTTGGTAACGAGTCGTGGTAGACTCCGAAACATGTTGTGTTCCAAAGATACCAAATAAAACAAGTTTTTACTGCCAATCCCATGACTCTTCGGAATACCTGTGTACGCCAACTCTGACAGCCCTTCCTGTATCTATCCAAGCCTAATCCAGAGCGATGTGGCAACTGTGTCTTGATGCCACCTGTCTAAAGGCAGAACCTGAAGCCACCCATATCAACACCAAACAACCAGAATAGAGTTGTGCCTATTTGGTCTTTCCTTGTCCACTTATCAATACATACCCAGCAAACGCTACTTGCGCGGTGCAGCTCTGAATAGATCTGGGGACAAGCCACAAGGCTCCTCGAGCCACACTGCGCTTTGACATAAACAGGGGGCAGTGCCAAGGGACGTGTGGAGGGGTAGGCTTACCAAGCACAGGGCTGTGAGGAGTAGTGAGAGCGCTTGACTGGTCTCCCACCTCCTTGACTGTATCGATGAGAGAAACCAAGCTGAATATAAGTGTTTTTAGGGATAAAACTGTAATGTATAGAACTCAGAAAAGGAATCATGAAAATACAATTACAGTCATCTTGGGGTTCTGTTGGTGGTTTATGAAGTGGTTCTGTGGTGCCAGGTTCCCTTAAAATGTTCTACATGGAGTAACCTCTCTTGAATAGGCAAGTAATACAATTGGTGTATTCTCTTTCCTTGCCACTTTTCTGTCTGCTGGTTTGGCTTATGGTCAGAGTCCTAACTTGGTAGCGTATTAAGTCATGTGTCAGCACCGAAGACATGGCATCAAGAGGAATGGCCCCGTGTCTGGGTGTCAGTCTGAGTGCCAGTGATTCATTGAGTGAGATCATCGGTGGAAGAGCTCTGCATTAGTCCAGACTGTATATTAGAATAAGTAACAAGCCGGGCGTCAGATGGAGAACGCCAAGAGATTCTGCATCAATCTCTTTAGGAAGAGTTTGACACCTTGTTCTAGGTAGAAACGACAAAGTGCTTTAGGAAATCTATCTGTCACCAGCGTCTGTAAGCAGGATTACAGGGTTATGCATTATTGCAATAAATGCTGGAAATAAGTGATGCAAAATAAGGAGCGTTCTATATAATAACCTAATGTCTGAGCCGTTTACAAATTGTTGTCCTTCAGCTGCACATTTTCTGCCCCAATGCATCACTTGTAATGTAAATTTTTATGAAGGACACTTGCCACCACTGATAGATCGCTGACCCATCTGGGACTTATCACCTTAACTCTTCATAGTAATGGTGAAGAAAAGACCGAGAGGGCACTTTATTATGGCTTGGGCTTTGGATATCATCACCAAAATAACGTAACTTTTATTTAAAAGGGTTCACCTTGTGTTCCGCATTCATGACATATCCACAAGAAATAGGTTGGTGGTCTGACTGTGTGCTCTGCATTCATGTTAAAGGAGTTTGCCCATGAAAGAAAATTCTCAAATTTCAATCTCCTAGTGATGTTTACACAATAAAGATAATTTTTAACCTCTTAATTTGCAAATTTACTCAGTTTTACTGCGGTCTTAAATCCCATCACTCCCTAGGCTTGTCAGGGTAAAATTTGAGAGTGTTAACGGGGACTATCTAGGCAGACACATTATGAACCCTCTAGTGCTGCGAGTTATAGTGTGCTGACAATGTGCTTACATTATCAGGGTCCAGGTTTATATACACTTTCATTTAGTTTCTGAACATTCACTAGTATCTGACACAAAGAAAGAGATTAGACAGATCAGGGATGAAAGATCTATGAGATGCATATAACACATGAAATTCTCAGCTCTGCCATCTCAGCCATAACATACACTGTCAGCCCTGCTGTGCTCCCCCCCCCCCCTCCCCTGGATAAAGACATTATCTGTCAGTAGTTTGTAGATTCAAGCTCCCCACGTGATGGCAGTAATGTGGGTGTGAGAGCTTGTTTTGGAATGCAAGGGTTGGGGCTGGAAGCAGAGAAGCTCAGTGCAGCATCAGACAGGAGAACAAAATGTCTTTCTGGTTTAGGGTCAGATCCCGGGGTAACCGAAATTGTGTACACTAGGACTGATAGAGACCATTTGGAAATTGTAAACCTTTTATATCCTCATCAGATAAAAATTCAGGTAAGTATATCCTAGAGCCCACTACTATACTCCAGACACTGAAGTCTTACTTTTAATATAACTTCTAGGTAGAGGGCAGGGCTGCTATGGAGCCCTTGGGTAGAAGAAGCCTAAGCATGGTACTTTTGGTACCAGGAATTAAAGGGTTTTTACCAAGTTGGATTGATATTCTGCATCTACAGGATAGATATAACAATCTGATTGTGTCCGACTTCAGAACAGCCATGTGGAGAACGTGTCTGGAACTCCCTAATCGATGGCCAATCTGATGTAGATGTCCTAAGTACAGCTTATCGTGATCACTAACCTGGTAAGACCCCCTTTATATAGACAGATGGCTCTTTAAATCAAGAATGACTACTCAGTAATCATGTATTTGCCTAAAAATATATTGGCATTTAATATGAATAAATAAAATCTAGATGGAGGATAAATCACAACATTTCACTGTCACAATAATTTGAGATGCACGGAAAGAGTTGGGCCATTAACATTTGCATTGACTACATAAAGTTTTAGCTTTGCCTTTAAATTTAAGCACCCAACATATTGTATGCAAAAACCACAGAATAATATAACCTCGCACATCAATTCTCTTGCATCCCCACATCTTTATTCTTAAATATATATATTTATAATTTTCATCTTTTTATGCCTTCAATTGTTAAGACACCCCCTCACTCACTCCCCCAACGTCCCCAACATCCGGGCTGTCACCGTGCTGCCGGCTTTATGATAGTCAGGATAGCCTGTCTCTGCTCTCTCCGCATTCACAGACATAAAAATTTTATTTCCCATATGTCTGGCCAGTTACACAGGAGATAAAACCTCCGTAAATTTCAGCATTATCACCAGGAAGTTAGTTCAGGGGGTTTTATTGGCTAGCAGCCGCTTCTTGGCATTGACGCAAGTCCAAGTGGTGATGTGATTTACAGGGCGATGAAATGGCTCTGTTCTCATCACTGAAGAGGATCAAGACTACACTTGGTGCTGATATGGGAGAAGATTTGGATTCCCCTAACATAATCTAAGGAGAACCTCTTATGTCCAGCTGGGAGCCCAGCTCAAAATTTCAATAATATAAATACCAGATAGAATGGTGACTTATTATCATCTTAATGGTTATGGCTTTCAGTCCGCGGTTGGCTCCGTAAACTGTAGACATTAAAATATCCTTTCCTAAAAGTAATATAAACTTAATTACAAGTAATGATGTAAATGTTATAATAAATGCACCATGTGGAATAAGCTCCTTTCTTCGCCTTTATTTCAAGCCCAGTTATCATTACTACAGAACTTCGGCCAACCCATTCCACACAAAAAACACAGTGATACAATGTTGGTACACAGGCGCATAACTACCCTGTTTCCCCTAAAATAGGACATCCCCGAAAATAAGACCTAGTAGAATTTTTTTCTAGCTTACAAATACAAGGCCTCCCCTGAAAATAAGACCTAGCTGCAGCGATTGCCGCTGCTGCCCCCATGTTGTACATTAGTATTAGTAGATCATTTAGATACCACAAGAGGTTGTGACATGCGGAAAGAAATCATGGGTATAATATCTGACTGTTGTGCTGCAAATGTGATACAAGCAGCTACCAGGATAAGAAGTGCTGACAAGAAGGGGATCATTTAAGAAAAGTGCTATTGCTAAACATGAGAGACTGGGGCCAATGATTCCAATAGAAATGGAGTCACAAGAATTTCTGCATGAAATAAGTTTGGAGAGTTATAAGGACGTTAGAGAAGTTAATTTTTTTGTCCAACAATAAATGTGAATTATTTTTTTATGGAAATATAAGAAAGCCCCTGGAAATAAGACCAAGTGCCTGTTTAGGAGCAAAAATTGATATAAGACGATGTCTTATTTTCGGGGAAACAGGGTAGTTACCATGGGGCCCTATAGCAAAACTTGGAATTGGATCCCCACAATTTCAGCAGAAAATTTCAAAGGCTTAAATAATGGTAGAAAGCGATGTCACAGTACAGGGATAACATACACAGTGATGTCACAGTACAGGGATAATACACACAGTGATGTCATAATGACCAGGACCACATAAGAAAAACCATCAGAGGCAAGGGCTAGGCAGCAGGCTAATGACTGGGGCTCCAGAAGAGAAACAGTCAGAGTCTATTTAGGACAGAATTAGGTTCTAATTTGCATTAAATAACTGTCAGCACCACATGTATCAAGCATTTAGACAGTTTTCAGTTTGCCCTTCTATGACTAGGACAACAAAGGGAGTGGCATATGAAAACGCATAGCCTGAAATCTACGTTCTTATATACCTGACTGTTGTATACATGTTGTATCCATGCTTTTAGAGTTCTAAAAATAAAGGAAATCGTTTTACTACAACCAACTACTTCCCAGCTAGACATCTCTCTTGTAATTATGTATCCTGCTTCTGAACCGAAGATGCTCTTTGCTTGGATATCGTTGTACCTATGTATGCTATGATGGTTGGGTGAGCTGATTTTTTCTTTTATATTAGTTTTAGCCTATGAAAAGGGGCATGGCTTTGTGGCAATAAAACTGTGCACCAAAAATAATGCTAACCCAACAGAATTTTGGCCCACTTTTCTGCCATAGTATCAGGTAAATATGTGGCTGTACAAAGTGCACCAGCCACTCCAGTCTAACACTGGGAGAATCTATATTATCCATTATTTTTACCATTCAGACTTAGGAGAGCCAGCCTGTCCCATAAAATGCTTGTCTATTACAAGGCAGCAGATCCAGGTGCAAGATCCACTTTAATTATTACAAATGTCATCTATTTTAAACAACATAAAGGCTCCACAAAATGCTGTGTCCCCTTTTTTATTCCATTTTCATCCGCAATTACAATACCTCTGGGAGGTAAGTGCGGGTAGGAAGGCAGGTACACACTAAGCAGCAAACACGACTTCTTGTTGCTAGGTAACTGACTCTTGCCAGCTTCCACTGGTACATTTTCATGAGCATCAATGTTTTTTATAAGATGTACGCCACCTTTTTAACCTCTTCTTGGCTGTCAGTAATAGCGAAACTCTCAGCATTGGTCATCTAGTTGCACGACTCATTTGTTCAACAGCAGAAGCTTTCTCTTCCATTTTTCTTTTGTTCCTCTGGAGTTCTGGGAATTCTCCATGGTAACCAGTGTAGCAGCTGAACACATGTATGCAGACTTTATAGTCTATGCAGTTCCACGCTGCATAGGGCAGAACATAGAATAGAATGAAAGCCTACATTAAAGCATTAGCATCCGTAAGGCACACATAAAAAATATTTAAACCATTTTTTTTTGTTTTTATGAGTAGAATCCATTTATTTCTTAGCAGATCCAATAGATTTTTTCCATGTATGGAATCATTAATGCTTTGCCACATTCACAAAGAATATTTCTATTACGATTATGATTAAATTGATTTCCATTAGTTCTAGTGTGGCGTAATAATAAGGTTTAATATACACTACAGTATAATCTAGCTTTCGGATAATGAGGTTTTTCATAACAAAATCTTGATTTTTATCATTTTAATATATTTAAAATATTTGTGTCACACACCCACTAGAGTTGCTGTAGCCAGACAGGCATGCTGGAGTGTACAGACTGCTCAGCACACACTCCATCATCCTGATGCCTTTTGTGTGAACAGCAGACTCTGCCTCTTCTCCTCTGTCTCCTCCTCTGTCTTCCCCTCCAGCACTCCCTTCTGTCTACTCCCATCCTCCCCTCCATCACCCTCTGTACCATTCTTCCTCCTTCCCTGCCCCTTGCAGGTGGTAGCAGCCTGGGTGTCTGCCACGCTGGAGTTAGTCCTCTAGTAGGACAATTCTCCAGATCTACCCCACCCAAAGGTTAGGTGTATACAGGTGGCCCAGGGGAACCCTTGCACAGGGCAGGCTTTTGATTTTGTACCAGGGGTATATACCCAGAGATTTGCAGACCCTCCCCCGTGCAGTCTATTCATTCATAGCCTCCTGAGCTCTGTACTACTCTACCTCCATCCTGCTCAGCCCAGCTTTTTCCTTCTTTGTTCCTGCTCTTCTGTCTCAGATGCTTTGATGCTTCTTCCCTCTTTGTCCTGCATCCTCATCTTCTGACAGGTAAATAGCATTTTGGTGAGATTTTGATGAGGTTTACTAGAAAAACTGTGGTTATTCAGGCAATGCAAGACTGGACTGCAGTTATCCACATTACCTAACATTCTGTATGTATTCAGTCCATGGTGAGATGGGAATATCTGTAACAATATAACAATACCAGTATGGCAATTTACTATCTCGAGGCAGGATATTATATTGATCTGCCTATTGCTATTTGCCTGATACATTAGTATTTGTTGGGTTCGGATGCCAGTTATTTGAACGTTGTCTTTAAGGGTGTTTGTACCTTATGCACTAATGATCAGATAGCCAGAGGAAAGTGTCTAACAGTTATTGTATGGAATAACATAGTATATTGGATGGCTGTGTATGACATTGAATGGTAACAATATGAAACACTTAAGGTATGCTGATTTCTGTGTCACAGTGTTCTGCATAGTAAGACAATGTGACAAGTGCATCTTATCTGAGGACTTGTCGTGATGCTTGTCATACAAAGAATTTTACTGTTCATGGTTTTGAAAGAGCAAAAAAAAAATTATTATTCTCATTACCGTTAACTGAACCAATTAGAATTTCTGGTAGTGTAATAAAACAATGCCAGTATGTACCATTCCTAATATGTGGCATCAATGCAATGAATGGTGAAATCAATCAGTCAACCTCATGATTTACAGTTCATGAATTGATTCACAAACCTTTAGCCACTTCTAGAGATTAGGGGAATTGATTTCCCTTAGTTAAAGCTAAAAGTTGGCATCCCCAGTCTCAAAATGTGGAGATTTAGTACTACACTTCTTGTAATGGCTAAAAATGTATTTGGAATGTGCAGAATTTGAAGAAAAAACTGCAAGCAAAGGTCTTGTTGTGAGCAACCAAACTAGCTGCAGCTTATAAATAAAAACAGTTGTAACATTGTAAATGAGTTTGTGTATATTTTCATAAAATTACCAGTATTTTATTTTGTATGTTAATTAATAGGTTTATTTCTAATTTGAGATGTACTGTTCTTATATTATCCCCCAAATAAATGCACAAATGGATGTTAATAGTTGAAAGTTGACAAGAAGAAAGGTATTGAACAGTTTATTCATACGATTCCAAGAGAATATGAGAGTGTGCGTTCAGAGTTCATGGTTTCATGAGGAATACGAAAAGGTCCACTTTAATCAATGCACAGTTTATGCATATTAGCATTCATCTAAGTGGAAGAAAGCTTGCTCTCTCCTGCCACCTATTGGATAGCAGCTCTATAATCTGATTCATTTGAAGTGCACCTTGTACACTGACGAACCCATGAGTGTCTTCAATCATCTTGGAAGTTTCCAAAGGAAAAACAGAACACCTTTATTTTAATAAGGTCTGGGAGTTTCCATGTGATGTCATATTTTTTCTGGTATATGAAGCTCCTATTCCTGTCACCACTTCCATCCTAAACTAGTAAATCCCCCAACAGCTTTCCCATTTTGGGCTTAGCACACAAGATGCAGAGGCCTTCTCCCAACCTAGGTTGAGTTTACCTGCGCCCTCATAGCTGCCCAGTGTATTTGTGCATATTTGTGCATAAGGTAAATGGAAAAGAACATTGGGGACATTTATCATTTGCTTTGCAGTCTTTATTTCTTTTTTTTGCTGTATATATATATTTATGATGTGTTGGCGCCACAATTTATCTCTTTCTCTGATACTCATACCTTTATTTTTTTGTTGCTGAATTTGGGCGCAGCTCTTCAATGCCCACACTTTTCCTGCACTTCTAGTTTCCATACACTTTTTTGATGCAGTTTTAGGCACATAATAAGACCAACAGAAAGCAAGTCTACCAACTTCTAAACCCCTTCATGAAAGTGGTTTGACATTTTTGACACTCATTTATTCATCTAACAGTGCACAAAATACATTGAGGCCGTGCGCCACAAGATAATATCACTCTGCTAAACACTGCTAAAATTGGGCACCAAAAAAAGAACAAATAGCGCTAAAAATAATAGATGCCCCTTATTACCTGCTGCCAAAGTTTTCAGAAATTCACATTTCAAAATTCAGGAACGACATTACACAAGCACGAAGAGCACAAGTAATTGACTTATAAAGTGAAAGTGACACTAGCGATGCAGGAACTATGATTTCGTTTTTTTTTATCCTGGTCCTGTCCCCCTAGAGCTTTTCCAGATTCCTGAAAACTCCATTAATAGGAGCAGGAGACCTTTCTTCAAAACTAAACTATCATGTACTATGGTACATAGATTCCTGGGATGGGCTGTTGATCAAGGCATGTTGATCAAACTCATTTTTGCTGGAGGTCACATTGGCTTTGGGGTTGCCTTAAATTAATTTAATTTGGGTACTGTATAAATGTATCTACTCCAGTTAGGTGAGCTGTTTAGTTACATTTATACAGTATTACCATTACAAATAGCCCTATGAGGCTAACCAGAAACCTTAAGTCACCACAGCTGCAGGGCCGGCGTTAGGGGGCTGCAAACTGCGCATCGGACTAAAGGGAGCCTCTTACTGAATGTGACTGTTCATAAAATTTGGGGCCTTTTAACAAAAGAAGACAATAGGGGAGATGTAACAATATGGCGCAGGCTCCGCCACTGCAAAGACAGACAATACTATTTTTTTGCTGCGCCACATTTATTACTGTGATTTTAAATTCTGCCACTGTTTAAAACTGTTGTATTTAACGTTCCACCTTCATAGAGTTGTTTTAACTTGTGCACCACAATGTGGCACAAAGTCTAAAGATATTTGGCGCTTGGACCACGCCCCTTTTCAAAAGACCACGCTTGCTTTTCACATGCCCCCCCCCCCCTTTGGTCGGAGAATCCATAAAAGTATTGAAAACAGGTCTATAAGACTTTATAAATGTGACAGAAAATGATTTTGTGGGGCAAATTACATCAGAAGTCTGGGAATTTTGGCTTAATACATCCCCTAATGCAGTGATGGCTAACCTATGGCACTGGTGCCAGAGGTGGCACTCAGAGCCCTTTCTGTGGGCACTCAGGCCATCACCAGAGATGACTCTAGGTATCTTCCGGCAGTCCCAGACAACCCAGGACTTGCTGTGCACAGAGCTATTTTAATGTATCAGCTGTACCTGGGACTATCTCCTGCTTTATTGGTGTCCTCAGGGTGCTGGTATCAATGAAAACTGTGACAAAGCGGGAGTATAAATCACAAATTAAATTTCTGTGTTGGCACTTTGCGATAAATAAGCGGGTCTTTGTTGTAGTTTGGGCACTTGGTCTCTAAAAGGTTTGCCATCACTGCCCTAATGTATCACACAATCATATTTGCATTTTATGTCAGCAGGTGTCCTACGGGCCCTTCCAGCTTACCTGTCACCCCACTGGGTGCAATGATATCCACTAAGGAGAAGAGCAAAGTTCGACCTCCCAAGGACAGTATGACTCTGTTACCTTGCTTTTATTTTGTGGAGGTGAGTTGAATCACAGACATATGTTTTCTTTACATTCTAGCACAGCACGCAGTTATTAATCTATTACTGATGCAAACGGTATCTCTGCCAGCAACATATTGTAAAATATGTCAGTAAATCACTTCATGTAGATGGCCAGAGAAGTTGGTAGTGATCAATCATCACAACCATCGTAATTAAATGGCCCCATTCAGATTTGTGCAGATTGGGGTTGTTTCTGCAGTATGTACATTGCAAGTTCCATTCAGAAAAAGTAGACAGTGGCACAATTTTGTGCTGTACATGAAAACGCCCTGTGTACTAAAAAAGAAATTATGATCTAAAAATTTTTTCGGTGAGCGTCTCAGTGAGGAGACCACCACAGATCACAAGAACGGGGGGTCTGATGTACCCTAGTCGGACCCCATGCATGTCCTGCTGCTCTGCTTATCTTAAGTACGACAATGGGGTCCAACATTGGACCCCATGGGACCCTTTGTTCTTGTGATCTGTGGGTGTCCCATCACTGAAACTCCTACCGATCAGCAAGGTGGGTCCTATCCTGTGGAGATCTTCAAAAAAAAAAGTGCAGAATTATTTAAAGAGGACATGTAGTTGATGGCAGGTCCACTTTAAAATATGCACCATGCTTTGTACTTTGTATTATGTAAGTTTTTTTTCATGGCCGACATTGGCCTCATGGTAAATAATATTCCCAATGTGCCCTTTAGCTGTGAAGCCTATGAAACATTTTGTAACCAAATATTCATCTTATAATGTCATTTAAATTTTTGATTTAGCATTTACTGTAGAAAGTTTTTTGCAAAATATAGAAAGTGTCCATTAAAGGAAACTGTTACCACATTTTTTTCACAAATACAGCTAGTGACACAAATACAGATAGCGTCCTATTAATTAAGTGGCACTTTTCTTTTAGCTAAAAAAATGTTCCCTCACATCTATCACAACAATTAACTTTGTTATCTTACCTGGCATCAGCAGCAAGTCAGAGGGGGGGTGTCTTCCTTGGCCAAGTCCAACGGCTCCTCCCATGCCCCATATAACCATTCAGCACTTCATGTCATGTTGCCAGGGTGAGGTCATTTCATGGGATGTGATCACAAGTTATGTTATACATGCATGGGGTAGATTTTGCAAATGTTACTGGGTAAAGGACCTTAGAAGATAGTGCTGGATTTGGCCAAGGAGAACACTCTCGTTCTGACTCCAGGCAAGATAACAAAGTTGATTTTATGGGGATGTGAGAGAAACTATTTTTAGCTAAAAGAATAGTGGTATTTATTTAAAAGGACTATATGGGAACCTGTCACTAGCTTTATTTGTAAAAAATGTGGTGACAGGTTCCCTTTAGCTCAACCAACAAAAACATCAAGTAAATCACAATAGTTACTATTTCTTCTACAATGTTTTACTTTTTTAAAAAAAAATTCCTTTCATCATCTTATTTGCTCAGATTTATTTTCTTTATGTGGATGGTTTATTTCAGGGTATCCCATGGCAAGGGCTAGAAAACATAAGGCCTCTAGCAAACCAACTTTCTTATGTGTATGGGGGCCTATCAATGCCCCACCAATGGACTTTAATGAGTGAGTCTATTAGGTGAAAACAAGTGAAAGTGGGAAATGAGAATATATCTATTTAGGGTGCATTCACCTATACAGTATGCTTTGCTTCTGTTTATTTTATCCTGCATATTTACCATTGATTGTGCTGATTTGAAGAAAAAAATTGCCAAGTGAAATGGCCCTATGTCATGAGGGCATTGTGGATATTAAGTGGGCCACTGGCAACCTAATGTGATCATTCCGATTGTACTGAATTTGTAAAGACTAATGTACTTACTGGAACAAACAGAAGAGAAGAAGACCCCTTAGAAGGTAGCTGCATTGGACCCCCCACATAACCCAGACAAAATCATTAAAAATTGCACTGGACCTGGGCAGCCATGGCTGTGACCATATAATATTTTGCGTTACATAGTCTACAATTCTACACTGCCTGCCTGCAGTGGCTGACAAACAGAGAGAGCCTTCCACCTATTATAAATGTATTTGCTATGCCTCTACTTTCAATTTTTTTTTAAAAGTGGCTATAGAAGTGTTTTCCTTGAATGCTACAAAAATCCCTTAGGTTTGCGGTAGCAAGCAAAAATGAAGGTCACACACATAATCCACATTATGCACACATTTTGCATGTGGAAAATCCACTGCAAAATGCAGTAACAGTGTAGCAGTAACTTTAATAGTATCAGTAACAGTGTAATGTAATATTTAAATTCGAATATTCAAATTCCATACAAACGCTGCAAAGAAAATGTTCGTAAATACTATAACCATTCCAGGAGCCGGAGAAAGGTAAGTACACATTTTTTGTTACCCATTCCTTAAAGGAAACCTACCAGTTAGAATGGTAGGGGTAAACTGTAAATACCGAGCACCAGCTCAGGGTGAGCTGGTGCCGGTACTTACTTTTGTAAGTACAGCTGAAGCTGCTTCGGCGCGCGCATGGTCGTGTGCATGCATAGGAAATGCCGGAGATGTTGCACGCACACGGTCGCGCGCAGCGCCAAAGCCTCTTCTGCTGTAAACTTTAAAAAGTGTTAAAACCGCAATACATTGGTTATTAACACTAACGAAAGTAAGCACCGGCACCAGCTCACCCTGAACTGGTGCTCGAGATTTACAGCTTACCCCTGCCATTCTAACTGGTAGGTTTCCTTTAATTCCCTAGTGTATCTTTCAGCTTTCCTGGAAAAACCTTTTCAGCTCTCATTCTACCTCTGGGCTTTCTGGGAGAAAGCAAACTATTTTGTTTACAAACAACTGTAAAGTTTTTTTCTGCAAATCAATAGCTCTTGCGACATAGAACAACTTTGCCTTTTATCTTTGTTACCTATATCCACCAGTTCCTTTGCTATACCCCCCAGATTATCTCAGTGCTGAAGCAACTCCTTCCTCTGCCTGTGCTGACAACCCCTGGACTCGTACACCATATACACTATAGCCATTTACAGTGGGTACTTGTTAAGACTGAGCCAACTATTTCAATGGATTGTCAATGCAGAATGCCTTAACACTGCAAATGACCCATTAAACCGACCAATTCTAATTCACACTTTTTTATATCCTTTAGCTTCCCATTGTGGCCTCCTCCATAGTTTCTTTGTATTTCCTGGAGTTAACAGACATATTCCGGCCAGCGCAGGGTGGATTCCAGTGTCATGACCGGTCACTTTCCATGCCCTATGTTGAAACCAATGAAGAACTCATTCCACTTCTTATGTTGCTAAGTCTTGCATTTGCTGCCCCTGCAGCCTCTGTAAGTAAATGCACTTTGTAAATGGAAAAGATTTACCAACTTATTTAACCCTTGGTAACATAAGGTGCTTTTATGTCCTACATCAGATTATGGTTGGAGAGGGAGTCCTGTATTGTATACAGTCAAAATTGAAGGGGCAAGGAAGCTCTGAAGGCAGCATTAATGCAGGTGGTTGCAACTTCAACTCCTTCCTACGTAGGACAGTGCGCTTTGTGGGTAAGTAAAAGTCAATAAACAAATGTATCAATATGTATACCTACAATACACAAACAAATTATATACAAACACACACGATGGGGGTCATTTACTAAGGGCCCGATTCGCGTTTTCCCGACGTGCTACCCAAATATTTCTGATTTGCGCCGATTTCCCCTGAATTGCCCCGGGATTTTGGCGCACCCGATCGGATTGTGGTGCATCGGCGCTGACATGCACGCGACGGAAATCGGGGGGAGTGGCCGAACGAAAACCCAACGGATTCGGAAAAAACGCCGCATTTAAAAAAAAAAATCTGTCGCGGAGCTTGCACTTACCTTCACTCAGCCCGGCTCGGTGAACTCCAGTGCGTTCCGATGCTTTTCAGCACAGCAGCGCCACCTGGTGGACGGCGGAGGAACTACCTTAATGAATCCCGGCCAGACCAGAATCCAGCGCAGAGAACGAGCCTCTGGATCGCGAATGGACCGGGTAAGTAAATCTGCCCCGATAGAGCCAAAGGTATGTGGATTATCACAGCTATAACAGTTAAATAGCCCATCCATTCCTTAAGCGGTTTGATTGTGTTAGAACTTGTGCTATTTAGTCTAAAGAATATTTGTACAGTTAGGAACTTTTTTTTATTGCATTATACATTTCAAGTCCATCAAGTTAAACCTATTGGTCATAGAGTGTTGTCCCAGAAGAAGGCCAAAAAAACATTTCCCCAAATTAGGAAAAAAATTTAATTTAGCACTCCTGTGACACCTCACTGGACACTTCAACTCAATCTGAGAATGTGCCAATAATGGCAACCCTCTGATTTTCATAAGTAAGCCACAACATCCACAGCCTCCCCCATGTCCAGTCTGGAATTTACCACCTTATAGAACCTGATCAAATTAGTCTGACAGGACCAATCCCTCATAAACCCATGCTATAAGGTTATTTGTTTGTCTTGAGAGACCTAAATTGTGGCCAAAAGAACAAGACTGGGTATTGTGTACTACTTTCATTGTTCCTCACGTAAGCAGGCCCTTATTGTTGAACTACTCAAAATTAGACTGACATCCCGGGCCGCAGGCACACCCGTGCCTCTCCGTGGCCACCATCTCCCATCAATACATTACTTGCCCATGTTCCTGCTCCTGCAGGCGGCGACGTGCGTCCTCCCTTCCTAGGGCTTATGCAGGCCGGCACTCTAGGATTTAAAGGGCCAGCGCACCAATAATTGGTGCTGGTCATTTCCAGGAAACTGATTTAAGCAAGCCTCTCCCAGCATTCCCCACCGGTTCTTCGTGCCTCGTGCCTTAGAGAAAGCGGTGTCTGATGCCCTGCGCTGTTATTGACATTTCCCGTTGTGACCCCGGTTCCGTTCCTGACCACGCTCCTCTGTCACCTGCCCTGACCAATTGCTAAGTCCCCGACGACCTGATGGCACCACGCCTCAGCAAGTCCAACCCACTTTGCGGTGGGCTCTGGTGAAAATTTAGACTCCAGTCCCAGGTAGTGGCTTGTGTCATCATCCGCAGTGGTTAAGAGGATCCACTACCTCTGTGCCTGACAAGGTGACTATCTCATGAGGGTTTCAGAGTGCCAAAAGGGAATGATCATCAATACAGAATCTAAAATTTAATCTATTTTATTGTCCGTTTACTGGCTAATTCCATATGTGATGTCTTAAATTACAATATAATTTTAAAAAAAAAGAAAAACGGTGGAATAAGAGGGTTATACCAAGCTTTTCACTGGTGCTGCATTTATCTAGTTAGTTTTGTATACTTTAATGAGATTTATGCTTCTACATAGGTGTTCATGTCTTTGGACTGTGCGCCACGGCACTGGTCACTGATGTCATTCAGCTAGCAACAGGTTACCATGCTCCTTTCTTCCTCACTGTCTGTAAACCTAACTACACACGCCTTGGTACTTCTTGTGCTACAAATCCTTATATCACACAGGACATCTGCACTGGTAATGACCTTCATGCAATTTTGTCTGCCAGGTGAGAAATGTGAAATTTAGCAAAACAAGCAGATGTTTGTATGTTATTGCATATATACTCGAGTATACTAAGTATAAGCCTAGTTTTTCAGCACAAAAAATGTGCTGAAAAACCCTAACTTGGCTTATACTCGAGTCAAGGAAAAAACAAAAAGTGAACTCAGCTCCCCAGCATCCGTCACGGCTCCGACATTGGGAGTCTTTGTGACGTCAGCCGCATTGGCACACACTATGATGTCAGCTTGCGGCTTACGTCGGACGGACCGGGAGGGGCTGGCAGGCTATATACTCGAGGGGGCAGACAGGCAGGCTATATACTTGAGGGGGCAGGGAGGCAGGCTATATACCCGAGGGGGCACGCAGCCAGGCTATATACTTGAGGGGGAAGACAGGCAGCCTATATAGTCCAGGGGGCTGGCAGGCTATATACTTGAGGGGGCTGGCAGGCTATATACTTGAGGGGGCAGGCAGGCTATATACTTGATGGGGCTGGCTGGCTATGTACTACAGGGGCTGGCTATATACTCAAGGGGGCTGGCTGGCTATATACTCCAGGGGGCTGGCAGGCTATATACTGGGGGGGGGGGGGCGTGACCAATGCATTTCCCACCCTCGGCTTATACTCGAGTCAATAGGTTTTTCCAGTTTTTTGTGTCAAAATTAGGGCTCTTGGCTTATACTCGGGTTGGCTAATACTTGAGTATATACGGTATATATATGTATATATAAATTACTATTAGTTTGCAAAATAATATTTATATTGCATCCAAGAGTAAATACTTTTACGTGCACTACGTTAGCAACCAGCTTAGCAACAGAAAATTACATTTCACACTAGTGGGTAAAAGTGGGAAATATATCCAGTTATACAGCCCTTATATGTATCAGTAAGTTTTAGGTTAACCTAAAATGGATTTGAGTACAATATGGGTGACAGCTTGACATGCTGAAGCTTGAAAACCTTGAGGTTACTTTGTGCTGCAGTTTTATTTAAGCGTGTGATGAAATTTGTCCAATTTTCGTCAGGTTTATTCAATTTTATCCATTTCACCACTTTTGTGAATTGTAGCAGATGGTTAGAGTGAAACATGACTATTTGTTGTCTGTTCAAAAACATGGGCACACTAAATGCAATACTTTTCAATGGATCAGTATCCCTGGCTCTTATTTTTATGGACTGCACTACTGATCCTTTAAAAATTAGAGCATCTCCTAGTTAGAACCGTTTTCCATGGATCATTCACAGACTATAAATTGCAGGGGCGTAAGTAGGAGAGACTGAGCCTCATAGCAGACTTTTCAATGGGGTTCTCTTTACCCTTACAAAAACATGTACATGGGGGGGGATTTTGGCTCAAAAACTAGTCTATGACATTCTCTGAGTCCCAGAGAGCGGCAGTGCAAACTTCGGTAATTGCAAGTGCGGTGATGCCGATTCCTTTTGCTGACATACACACATATACACTTATATACGCTTCATATATTAGATTATGCTGTGCATTGTGCAGCAAAATATGTATATAATGTTGTACAATCTCAATTCTTTAGTAGAGCTGGTTTGGTGCCCAGGCACCCTGACACTGCAGGCCCTGTTACAGCTGCTATGGCTGCTACCCTGGTAGTTATGCCCCTGATAGTTTGTGAGGAACCATTAAAAATGGATGCAAACCTGATGCAAATGAAAAATTGAAGAAAAGATCTCATGGCTGAGAATTGGCACTTTCATGTGCAGGAAGTGTAATAGTCGTCACCTATCCTCAGCTAGTATATCCAGTGTAGACCCAGACTTAGGGTTTAATTAAATATGGGGTTCAAGATTAATTTTTTTCTTGATGGAAAAAAAATATTTTAAAAAGGTTCCCCCACACCCCCTGGCAAATCTATGTCATGGGTGGGTCCCTGGTAGGACCCTGTGAATATGCCATAAATGTCTTTTGTGGAAATATGTGGGAATATGTTTGTGCCTGTAATAAAGAGAACTGTCTCAGTACAACTACTGGTCTACTGACCTGAATTGAATATCAGTGGTTCTGTGAGTTCAGTAGCTCTATAACCAGGCAGGTACAATGAGCAGCATCTTATGGTTCCACTATGCAATCTGACTGGTTTGGCTGTGGGCTAATCCAAAAAACATTTTCTAAGTGTACCATAGGAATTTACCCATGTTAAGGGATCTGCTGCAACACAGGCACAAGTCTGCTACCTCTTAGAGAAGTCCCATTCTTTATTCTGTCTGTTTCACAAAGGACTGTACTAAACATAGTCTGGTGACATTACGGTACTAAATATGTTAGATGTTTGTGTATGGCACAATGGATAAGCAAAATAAGACCCAATGCAGTGGCTACAGTGCTATATATGAGGTTATAACTGATGATCCTGCTGACAGGATTTAGATATTAATATCCTTAATCTATCTGTTCCCAGGAAGACGTTTCCATCACAACATGCCACTCTTTCAGCCTTTGCGGCTGTCTATGTCTCTGTAAGTATCTGTTCGCCGATATGGGCCAAAACCTATGTAAGAGAATTGTAGTATTCCTGGTTATTCCTGGTATAAATAAAAAGATGAAAGATATACCTTATATACTCGAGTATAAGCCTAGTTTTTCAGCACAAAAATATGTGCTGAAAACCCAAACTCGGCTTGTACTCGAGGAAACAAAATATAGGTTTTACCAGGTTTTTGTGGTAAAATTAGGGGCCTCGGCTTATACTTGGGTCGGCTTATTCTCAAGTATATACGGTAATTCATTCTGTATTATTTTCTTTTAGATGTACTTTAACTCCATCATATCCGACAGTACAAAGCTTCTGAAACCACTGCTGGTTTTCTCCTTTTCCATTGCTGCTGGAGTATGTGGCTTAACCCAAATCACCCAATATCGTAGTCACCCAGTGGATGTATATGCAGGATTTCTCATCGGAGCAGGAATAGCAGCCTATCTGGTACGTGTTGCTATTATTATTTATACTGATATATAGATATCAGATATAGTCAGATATAGTCAAACACAGTTTGAGAGAATATTTTTTCTTATATAAGAGACTTTTTATAAATTTTTTTTCATTTTAACAAAGAAAGGAAAATACAAAAATAGTAGTCAGACATTGTCATTTTACAGTGTAGTGGCCGCACATTTAGCAGTTTTATGAAGTTTTAATAGCAAAGGTGTGAACCTACAAGCTGTTTGACTTAGTACAACCTAACATGTAACATTGGGGTTCATTTACTAAGGGTCCGAATGCCGCACTTTAGTCGGGTTTCACGATTAATTCCGTTTTTGGCGCACACAATCGGATTGTGGCGCATCGGCGCCGGCTTGCATGCAACAGAAATCGGGGGGCCTGGCCGTCTAACAACACAACGGATTTAGACAAACCACGGAATTTAAAAAAGGAAATGTGTCGCAAGATCAAGCACTCACATGCACCAGGAATAAGCAGGTGAACTCCGGCGGACCTCAGGGCAGAAGCAACAAATGCAGGAACTCGGGCGCACGATCTTAGTGAATTGTGGCAAACCCGAATCCTCGACGGACAACGCACCACAGGATCGCAACAGGACCGGGTAAGTAAATCTGCCCCTTTATGTAGAAATAATGGAACAACAGTTTATTTGGTAACCAGTGAAGAAAATAACAGATTATCAGGACTTTAAAGGGAACCTGTCACCAGGAGACCCATTTTTAGCACTCCCCCAGTCCCCACAGAGCATAGTACATACACTGCCAAAGTGTTTTTGTATAAAAAAAATTGGTTTTACAGAAAAAAAGATATGTTATATTGTACCTTTCATTAGCATCTGCTGTGTGACTAGGCAGTTGCCAAATGGGAACAGCTTCTCCATGTGACCTTTTAAAATATATGAAAACACCCATCACTGGGCTTAGCGACGCCCCCTGCTCCTCTACAGCCAATCCCGAGTGAGGGGAGTTATTCATATATTTTAAAAGGTCACATGTTTCCCAAGGGTGGGGGGGAACTGCTCCTTTCCAGCCCCTCCCAAAAGGCAACTGCCTAGTCACACAGCAGATGCTAATGAAAGGTACAATATAACATATCTTTTTTTCTGTAAAACCAATTTTTTTTATACAAAAACACTTTGGCAGTGTATGTACTATGCTCTGTGGGGACTGGGGGAGTGCTAAAAATGGCTCTCCTGGTGACAGGTTCCCTTTAAAATATGTAACTTTAGAATACAATAGATTATGTCTAGTATTTCTTGTGCTTAGATCTGTGATGTCTAGGAAAGGTTTGAGACATTCAAAATAAGAGTAGATCAAGTAGGGCCAGGAGGGAAGAGCTTGAGCCTTTTTGACTAGATTTTCAGGAGTTTAGGGAGCCTAATATTTTTGGAGAAATGGATTTTTTCCAGAGTTACAGTGAGTTGTACATTATTGCATAATTCTGCAATGGTAAGGTGGGAGTAATTTTTTCAGTGTTTTAAATCATGTACCAGGCAGATCTACTCCTCCACGTCTCTCTCATCTAGTGACGTTAAACCTGCTTACTTATTAAAATGGGAAATAGATTTACACACCACCATCTTGCTTAAAGATCGGTTTCTAGCACTAAAAGGGTCTCATACAGTGCTGGTCACTGGTAGACGGCATATAAAATACCTCTCCAATGGTACTTCTCTCCTATTTAGCTAGCAAAAATTATTCCTTCCTACTCCCTAATGTGCTGGAGAGGATGTGGAGAAACAGGTTCCTATAGGAACATAATAGAGTTAACCTCTTCTGGATAGCAGTTTTTGAATTTATGTCCAAAATTGCAGCTTAGAATATCAACCCTAACCCAGGTCTGGCACTGTGTATCTTGGGATAGAATATCTGCTCTGCCAACTACAGTTTAGAGAATATGGTACATTGTAATTACATAGATTATATTTATGTATAACATACAGTTCTCTTGTGCCCAAATGTGTACTGCAATGCAGGCTCATATTTTCAATTTATGCTGTTTGACACATTTAATGTTTTTTTTATTATATTATTATGAAAAGCATTTTGCATAGTTACAATGAGGACAAGCATTCCGAATTATGAAATTTGCAAGTAATTCTGCAGCTTAAATTCATACACCGCATATTTACTTTCCACAACACCATCCAATTTGCGCTGCAGGTTTTATGTGAAGCGTGTGGCTGGGATTGATTGCAATCCCATCTTCAGGCCTGCTACTGTAGGTCATTGGTTGAGGGGCTTTAATTTGTCCTTAGTTATGCTTTGACAAATGCGTGGCTAAAGTTTGGGAGGAGTTCTTAGTCTGGACCCTAAGTGCACCCATATCCTCAGTGCTGAGTCTTGCATATTTATAAGTCTTTTCCACAGCTGTGTCTAGAACACGAGGGAGGGGGGAATGAGGGAATTGATTTCTTTTCTGTGATTCACACACAACCAGTATACCAGTGATAATAGTGATAATAGTGGCTGATCCAACTGCTAGATAGAACCAACTGCTAGATATTTATGAGGTGCATAATTAGCAGCCTGGTGTGCCAGACATCTTGTCCCCATGCTCCGGGCTGCTAATTGTAAGTTTCTTTTCTAGGAGAAGGACACTGCCAGGATCAACATCAAGATGAGCATAGGTAAGTATTTGTATAATAATATGTCTTCCTGCTAGTGGTGGATTATCTTTAATTTTTTTATGGAAAAATTGAGGAATTAAGGATTTGTGAAAGATTTAGCAGTATTCATTGGAAAACCTGTTAGGTCCAGGGTTTTTGTTCTTTGGTTAAACAAATAAGTTGTAGAAACTCTTTGTCGGTAAATAGAGAATTGAGACAGTTGATTTGTGATTCTGTTGGGGGAAGGAAGATGTATCCTTTCTATGAATTGGTTTATTGCTTCCGTGGAGGTTTTGGGGTATTGGGGTCTTCTTTTAAGTTGTAAGGTTTAGAAAAGAAATTACTAAAACAATTTGCAATTTCATTAAGGTCAGTGGTTTTGATATTTGGCTTATCTGGGGAGGTTGTTTAAGGTATACAGGATTTACCATGCTGCTTTTTAACCTTTCTGGACATTAATTGGCTATGTTTGTTGTAGGGGTTAGGGGCATTCTGTAAAAGTCCCTCAGTTGTGGCAATGGATGAAAGAGTGCATTTTGATTTTGTATATTTTTGTTTGTTGTAACGGATCTGTAACGGATTAAGTGGCCTCTAATGAAAATTTTAATGTCAGACCAGAGTCTAAAGGGGTCTATATCAGGTGTGTTATTTAGTGTAAATCCCTCTAATAAAGCAGATTCAATCATTTTTGTTTAGAAGGGAGGTTCATTAAAAATGTGTTTCCCCACGGGAGTAGAGTAGAGGAGCGAGGGTATAAGCGAAGATCAAGAAATATCAGGGCATGGTCTGACCATTATGTATTTCCTATTGTGGCAGAGATTGTAATTGGTAGTGTTGCTCTCTTGACCAGAAATACACTCTCCGACCACTTTATTAGGTACACCATGCTAGTAACGGGTTGGACCCCCTTTTGCCTTCAGAACTGCCTCAATTCTTCGTGGCATAGATTCAACAAGGTGCTGGAAGCATTGCGCAGAGATTTTGGTCCATATTGACATGATGGCATCACACAGTTGCCGCAGATTTGTCGGCTGCACATCCATGATGCCACTCTCCCGTTCCACCACATCCCAAAGATGCTCTATTGGATTGAGATCTGGTGACTGTGGAGGCCATTTGAGTACAGTGAACTCATTGTCATGTTCAAGAAACCAGTCTGAGCTGATTCCAGCTTTATGACATGGCGCATTATCCTGCTGAAAGTAGCCATCAGATGTTGGGTACATTGTGGCCATAAAGGGATGGACATGGTCAGCAACAATACTCAGGTAGGCTGTGGCGTAGCAACGATGCTCAATTGGTACCAAGGGGCCCAAAGAGTGCCAAGAAAATATTCCCCACACCATGACACCGCCACCACCAGCCTGAACCGTTGATACAAGGCAAGATGGATCCATGCTTTCATGTTGTTGCCAAATTCTGACCCTACCATCCAAATGTCGCAGCAGAAATCGAGACTCATCAGACCAGGCAACATTTTTCCAATCTTCTACTGTCCAATTTCGATGAGCTTGTGCAAATTGTAGCCGCAGTTTCCTGTTCTTAGCTGAAAGGAGTGGCACCCGGTGTGGTCTTCTGCTGCTGTAGCCCATCTGCCTCAAAGTTCAACGTATTGTGCGTTCAGAGATGCTCTTCTGCCTACCTTGGTTGTAACGGGTGGCAATTTGAGTCACTGTTGCCTTTCTATCAGTTCGAACCAGTCTGCCCATTCTTCTCTGACCTCTGGCATCAACAAGGCATTTCCGCCCACAGAACTGCCGCTCACTGGATGTTTTTTCTTTTTTTCGGACCATTCTCTGTAAACCCTAGAGATGGTTGTGCGTGAAAATCCCAGTAGATCAGCAGTTTCTGAAATACTCAGACCAGCCCTTCTGGCACCAACAACCATGCCATGTTCAAAGGCACTCAAATCACCTTTCTTCCCCATACTGATGCTCGGTGTAAACAGATATTCGTACTTACTCAAATCTCCTTACCTTTAGGTAATCATCAATTAAAAAAAAACATCTTTGTCAGGAATCAAGTCATGGACCAAACCTCCTATACAAATTATTGAAAGTTGGCCAAAAACAGTGTTATATTTCTAATTGAGGACGTAATATAAAATTGCAGATGTTTCAATATATCATCTATAAAAATGTGCACATTTTGGAAGGCTGTGAATGGGTGGCCAGGGGTACCACACAGTGTTGGGACTACAATTTGTGATGCGGCATTCTCCAGCCAGTGTGAAATCTAACTGGCCTTCTGCAGTAGATACTGTTAACAGCTTATGATGCCCCAATCTTGCTGTAGGCGTTGCTGCCTGAGGCAAGGGGCTCAACTCATCTGAGGGCTTGTGACCCTGTCTCCAGCTAGACTGACACATTGGGGGAAGTTGGTTCAAGTTACATTCAGTTTTTGGTCCTTAAAATGTCTCACGATTGAACCAACCAACTCAATACACTTTTACTTCAGCCTATTTACTCGAGATTTATGTTAATTCAGATGGTAAACAGATGAAAAGTATGTGTAGTACAACTTTTCAAAAACATTTATTTAGGCACAAATCCCTCAGTATCCAGTGGAAAAGGGAAAAAAGTAAGAACTGGTTGACAACATTTACACATCAGGCGACCTAATGAAAGGAAAACCACATTATCAAGCTAATTTAAAGACTATAATAAATCTGATGTGCGACAGATATTTGATGAGCTGCGAAACCCATCAATAAACTGGAGTAAGTCCTGATTACTGAAAATCGACCCCATTGACTCCAGAGGGAGACACGACTGGATCATGTGGCAATATTTCAACTGAAGACTAGTCATCAAGTCAAATATTAAAGATGAACCAAACAAAGACATTGGGGCTATTTCTAAGGGTCCGCACTATCGTCGGAAATCCAACGATTTCGTGTGCGCCGCATTTAGAAGGGTTTTTGGGGCGCATTACGATTGGATTTGGCGCATCAGCGCCGACTTAACGCGAACAAAATCGGGGGCCGGGCCGTCAGACGATCTACGGATTCGGACAACGCGCGGATTTAACATGTCATTATGTCGAAGATCGCAACACATACCACCGGGAAGAAAGAAGGTGAACTCCGGCGGACCCAGCGGGGAAGACGAACACATGCAGGACTTGGGAGCACGACTTTGTGAATCGCGCCAGACTTCATCTTCGTCGGACCGTCCGGATCGGGGATCGCAACAGGAACGGGTAAGTAAATATGGACCCATTAGGACAGATCTTGAATGAGTAATCTATTCAGATCGTGCCCAAATACTCAACATGTCACGAAATACTGGAAGCGGTAATGATAAACCAGTCCTTACATCTAGGAGATTAGTAGATTTAGGATTGGATTAGGAGATTTGAGGATTTAAAGCTTGTGCATGGATGCCCATGTGGGTACAATAATCTTTCCACGGAAAGGAGGAAATTTTAGTATTGAACAAACTCGGACATAGACACCTTTAGGCTACATGCAACATGAATGTTTTTGGCCCAGTGCCATTTGTGGTTCAATGTATGATCACATGGAAAGTATTTCCATGGGCCCCACACAGTGTGGTTTTCATGCCCTGGCTTTCACCGAGCTGCAAATTTTACAGCAGATCCTATTCCGCCCAAGCTTTAGCTCGCGAAGTGCTGGTTCTGGAGTCATCAGAATATGAGAAGACCTCACATGTTGTAGGAGCACATGGGGGGGGGGCATCATTATTGGAACCCTGTGCACCATATTTATGAATTATCAGTGCCATAATATATCCTTTTCCGACACTACAAATACTGTTTTTTTTGGGTTGCCCGTATTTGGGTGCCGTTTTTAGTAATCGACACTTTATCTTTTAGGTTCCACAATTTTTGTCGGCACAAAAAGGAGCTAAAACCGTGTTCTCAAGGTGTCGATTTCCCTTAATTGATGTGGAGGCCAGGTTCACAACTTTTTGTCATTAACCCACAATTGATGATGCCCGCCCCCCTTAGGGCGGCAAGGTGGTCTATTACTTTAATACAGATTGTATTGCCAAGAGCCCTATTCCACATAAATCTGGGTTTTCAAGAATTAACCGTGTACGAAACTATTACATCTCATCTTTAGTTTGCGCCCTGAATTGGATTATTCATTCCTTACAGAAGAGTTAATTACGTCCCAAGGCTCGGATGATGCAGGGTGTCTGTGAGCGAAGACCATTTTATGCGGTTTTCCTGAAGGACAGTCTGTAATGATAACATGTAGGTGGGTACAAACATCATCGTAGGTGACTCATCGTCTAAGCATGAGTGCCTGGCTACACAGTCTTCATCCTACTGACAGTCATTTCTCTGTCTTGTTGTCCAGGAGACTGATGATCTTGTTATTGCAGCATAATTTTCATGTTATTAGATAAATGTATGGCAGCGAATAATATATAGGCAGTGACAGGTTTATTAAAAAAATTCTGCTGTGCCTACAATATGTGCTAATGTGATGTCAATGGATAAACACTTTTGGAGGACTAGTCCTATACCAGTAAAAACTGTAGGGTAAGATAAAAATGGAGCCTAAAGGGTGCCTAGTGACAACTTATTAGACCAGAAACATGACACTATGAAAGTTAAGTCACTGATTTTGTGTTAATTTGCAGATAAAAAACAATCGCAAATGGTAACACGTTTCGGGTGAGTACCCTCGCGACCAATGGGAGTGGTGGTAGCGCGAGACACAGATGTTGTTAGTCGGTGTTGTTTGCTCATTTTGCTCTAACCTACCGTGTCTTACTGTTCCAGTTGACACCGTTGTATATGTGTTTGGATTGTGAGAGTCCGTTACACCACATGAGACTTGAAGGAAATCATCCCAGTGTTGTCGGCCATTACTACAAAGAATTCCAGGTGAGCATTTTCTGCGACTCACATGACCCATTAGCCAAAAGTTGTCCCACAGGCCCGTCCTCCTGTTGTTCTTTTTTTACTCATTCTTTTTTAGACCAGAAACTGACATGGCTTAAGATGCACATCATGTTTCGTAGGCCAAAACAGTTTTGGCCAACAATTTTGAGGACAACAATGATGCTCAGTGTGTCAGTGGTGGAAAATTACAATTGGACGTTATACACTTTGATTGTGATCACCCAACGTTTACTATCTGTGACCTGTGTCATCCTTGGGCGTAAGTACAGAGAAGATGAGCTGATATGTCCAGTCTGTGTGTGTCTTTTCCATTACAGACACTGATTGAATGTGTCCGCACCTGTCAGCTTCTGTAGTCTCTGCTGTGGTCCATAACGTTAACCCCTTTATGACAGAATTTCCCTTCACTCACATGCTCTTGATGTTCTGGCTGTTTGTTGATTTTAAAGTTCCGGTACCTAAGGTGCATTGAAGAGTGAGGGTGTTTATGAGGTTTTCTGCAGTGTGGTGTGCACTTATGAATTCTGCCATCAGCATATGTTTGTAATGATAAGGATGTGTGCAAGCACGAAGGTGTGATGAACGATGGTTCTGCAACAGATAAGTTTGCTTATTAGGATCTGTAGCATCTGTGCGAGTAAATGGTTGTTCTGTGTAGCTGAGGTGGTGGTACGTAATGTTTTGGGGCAGCTGAGTAGTGTGTAAATGAGTTACTGCAGCACGTGGGTAGGAATTATGAGTTGGGCTTGATATAAGTTGGGATGATGGGTTATAGAATAAATATGATTTATTACTTATATATATAGTGTATTTAATACAGTTTTGGGGCATAATGTTTCATGGAATTATATGGGGGTCCCCTACCACCATTACAAACCTATCATCCAGAAGAGTGTTTTTGTGGAAATAGCAAGCTGACTTTCATTGTGTGCAATAAGCCATCTTATGATCTCACTATCTCTGATCTGTCTCATCTCTCTCTATTTCAGTCACAGAAACTGGATGGATTATGAAGTGTCTGCGTTAGAGAGTCCCTGTCTATACACCTGGAAATACTACACTGACATCAGTGAGTGAGAGAGTTAAGCAGCACAAAACCCTGGTAAAATGGTGAAGTAGGGTTAAAATATCTTTATTGTGTGATCCACCACTAGGGATTGAACAATTTGAGATTTTTTTTTCATGGAAACTGGCACTGGCCCTAGTTCTTTGCCGGAGGGTGTGGTTAGGGGGTCTTTCAACCACATTTTTTGTCCACCTTGGCACTGCCACTGTACTGCCCTAACCAAAACCCAGCAAACCAGGCAGGAAACCCGGGGAAACCAGGTATCAGTTCTTAAAGCAACCACAACATAATGCCCTGACATAAAGTCACTCATGCGCCACTATTTCTGGAAAGAAAAGGGAAACGGAAAGGAATTACTTGATTTATTACACCGTCTTTCTCCCAGACTAGGAATTATTTAGGGTGGGCCCCAGAATCTCTCACCTGATGGGCCCTGGGCCACCTCAACCAAAGCTGTATTTCTCATTGCTTTTTTCATTTGGCTCATTTTCATCTCCTTAGTCCAAATCTGAATTTCCTTTTTTTTCATGGTCACTTTCACCACGGTTTTAAGTTCACATCAAGAAACTTGGTCTGTGGTGCCAGCCAGATTTACCCGTACCCCCCAATCGACTGAACTGAGCTAAGCTTGCCACTTCCCTTAGAGCTGACTGGGGTTCAGCCAAGTAAATCTGACTGACAACACCAATGTGAAATGGCTTATGTAGGAAGATTAGTGCACTGCCTGAGTGAACTTAGAAGACAAGCCAGTTTTCCTGAAGATTGTACCACACAGTCTGACCAAGAAATTATAGCTACTGGAAAGAGTAATAACTTGTTATTATTGAGTCAGCTGTTGACTCGCATTTTTAGTGCAATGTATTACGTAAGCTTCCTGCTACCCTTGGGATTGAGGAGTGTCCGAAAAGTCAGATTTAGGCTTACGTGTGCTGATAACATGGAGCAAACCAATCCTCCACTGGATTATCGTGATCTTCCTATCCAGTGGTTGCGAACCTATGGCACGGGTGCCAGAGGTGGCACTCAGAGCTCTTTCTATGGGCACCCGGTCTTCACCCCAACACAGAGGTGCCAGCTAGGAGCTTCAAGTCTTTCTCCTGTGGTCCCCAATACAGCCCAGGAAATGCATGTCAGGGCTATTTTAAAGCAGAAATCCTAGGCTAGCGGGGACTCAGAGGAGCGAGAAGGTGTGGATGAGATGGATGTCTTGGGCTCATGCTTGGGTCCCCTTGATATCTCTCTCTTCAGGGGACCCGGCTAGTGAAGATACAATCACCATTTCTCCCATCTTTCTATTGTATGGTGAATTCAGAACGCCAATTCGATTAAAACTGTGATACAGTCAGGGGATCATAGTTACTGAGTTAAATTGTCAGTTGGACTTTGCGAAGTATACGTAGGTTTTGGTGAGCTGGTGCACTCTGTCTCCAACAGGTTATCACTGTCCTATCCTGGTAATGGGATTAATCTGATGTGACAACATACCCTTTAATGGATTTCCACTGCACTGTTTGGCACTTGCAGATCCCATCCTCGTGGATAGTGGGGGTTGCCAAGCAACTGGACTGCAAGCTATGGAGATCGGAATAAGTATCTTTTTTTAGAGAAATCCCTTAAATGGTTCCATATATCATGGATGGGATAAGTTAGGTTACCCAGTATAAAAAATTTTCCAGCTCCCCCTACTCACATACCATAGCATCCGGTTGGTGGAATGGGGTTAAACCTCAGGGTAATAATTGTGATCAGGTTCTCCTAACTCACTTGTCACCATTCTCTAGAATAACAAAAATTTGACAGGGGGAGTAGGTCATGCTATCTGGTAAGCCTGTGGGTATGGTGTCTAGTCACATAAGCTGATTTCAATTAGCTCTGCGTTTTTTCTCGCTTCCACCAAAAAGTCCAATATTTACCCTGTATGATCCATCTCTATAAAACCATTCTCAATATATGGAGTAAACAATTAATATTATGAATACAAGCTAAACCCCCTCGAAAAAGATCGCTTTTTAGAGAAGATCTCCTTATGCAATTAGAGTTAACCAGGAAAGATTCCCAGACTCTAACCACGATGAAAGAATGTATGCAAATGAGCCTGAGGGGTCCAAGCTCATTAACACCCTCCGGCTCATTTGGATACAGTCCTCTCATCTGTGTGTAGATGCCTTAGGTGGGTCCCCTTCGCAAATATTTGCTATGTGTTTGTGTTAATGAAAGGTATACAAGTTGTCCCAATATACTTCTCTGTATCAATATTCCTCAGGTTTCTAGTCTCTGTGCTGTTCTTCTCTAGGAAACGTCTAGTTTACTTCCAGGTGGACTTAAAAGGGGTTTCCAATTTTAAAAAAAAAACTACTTTTGCGCGGTAGGGGCTGACTAAAAACAAAAGCTTACTTACTCCCGGTGCCCCTCCGTATCCGCGTCTGCGTTCCCGGTCCGGGCGCCTGTAAACACAAACATGGCCCGCCGGAAAGCAGCGACGCGCTCAGTTTCCGCCGGACTACCGACAACCTTCCTGGCCCCCCATACACAATGCTGTGTATAGGGGACGGATAAGGGCGTACCCGGCCACGGCCGGCCCGGAAGCTGAGTCCAGGGCACGGAGGTAAGTACATCTTGATTATTTTAGGCCGCCTCTCCCGGCCACATATATATTAGATTTTTTTTAAACTCGGACAACCCCTTTAGCTGTACACCACCTGCGGTGAACCATGGAACAAGTTCTATCACTTGAAATAACATAGAAGCTTTCTACAAGAGGACAAGCAATTCGCAGATCGATCTATCAAAAACTGGGAACTTATCAGAAAGTATATTGGAAAATGTATAACTTTTCATTTACACAAACAACTATCTAAGTATTTGTGAATGTGGACAACCCCTTAAAGATTGCTAGTCACTTTCTTGAGTAAATTCGCTCCCAAAATAACCACTATTCAGTAATTTAGAGCTCGATGTCACTATTGTTCACAGAGTGCATGTATGTTTACCATACACCTGTCACAATCTCAATTCAAACGTCTCACGCCCACCATTGTTGGCATGGTGGAAAATATGAGCTACAGAAAATTGCACCATTGTAAATAATACCGTATCAAGCTTCATTCGTAACTAAAATAAAAAAGCCACTACCCTCTGAGTAGAATAGTCCAACCATGTCCTAGTGATCCGGGCAATCCCCTGGCTCTGTTCCGTAAATCCCCGACTCTTCACGTCACCCGTCAGAAGGAAAATAAGAAACACAATGAAGCACGTCGATACTTAGGTGGAAGTGTGAACATCCTGACTTTGAAGGGAATCGCTGCTGAAGACGGCCCAACCCATCAAGTGTCGCGTAGCTCCAATAACTGCCGGGGCGGAACATGTTACGGACATTGCCTGCCCCATTCATTGTGCTCAGATTGAAGCGCACTCCAGTTACGTGTGTGAAGTTAGAGAAAAAAAAACCAAAAAAAAAAAACCCCACATAAAAGAATGTATGACGCAACAACAACGTCACTGATCTATAACTCTATGTGCCTAAAATGGATGAAGGTCACATCCTCAGGTCACAAATCAGATTTATTTATAGATTAAATTTGACGATTGGATCCAATTTTGACATGGCCCAGGCTGGCTGTGAATTCCCCCATGGCCGCTCCACAATGAATCTGATCCCAGGCTAAAAATTGAAAGGAAAATGGCTTTTTAGCTCCATTAAAAAAATTTTATAAGGGTAAATTTTGACTATAGGTTTCGATCTTGGTCATAAACTCCACACTCCGGTTACCAAATCCCCTCTGGCTGTGTAGCTTCACAGCTGTTACACACAGTCGAGAACAGTACCCTTCCCCCTCCCACTGGTGTTTAAACTTCCTCTGCTGCTGGACACACCCCAGAGCACTTTAAAAAGTAGATTTTTTTTTTAAAGGAGGCCATAGATAATAAATATATGAAAATTACCACTGTCATGGTGCCTGGATCTATGAGGAAGTGTCCCTGGTTTAACCGTGCTTGATTTCCTTTAATATCCCTAAGGGGGATGTCACATGTGGCGCTTTGAACACGGTTTTGGCCCTTTTTTAAGCAGTCTATCAAAAAACGCATGCGTTTTTTGAAGAATGATCCGTTTTTTGACAGGTTTTGGCCATTATCTTAATTCAAATCTGTCAAAAACGGTGCGTTCTCAAAAAACGCATGCGTTTTTGACGGACTGCTAAAAACGGGCCAAAATGCGTTCAAAACGCCACGTGTTGCTATCACCCTAAGACAGCAGAACCATATACAAGTTCACCCTAGGTTAAGTGTACGGTGGAGCGAATGCCCCCCTTCCCTCACCATGTCCCTTTTTTCGTGGTCGGCTGGAAAAAATAAAATTCTTGCACAACTTAATAACTTTTACCATTTTTTTCCACCGTCGTTAAACATTAAGATCCCATGACCCCTCCCCCATTGTATGCACTTGTTATCAAACTAAGCAATGGCAAATGGGTATTATGCACCTGAACAAGTCAAGATACAAGTTAAAATACACATGTCAGATTGTCAGATTGCAAAAATTATAATTGATTGGTTTGAGTTTTATCACTAGGTGAAGGTGTTAATGGGATATTTTGCAATAATTAAGGACCGCCTCAATTTCTGTGGTGTACTGGTGGAGAGTATTAATTTAGAATACAAACTTTATTTCATATTGGATTGTTTTTTTTTTTGCATTTCTGAAAATTTGAGCAAGTACAAATGTTGATGCCTCAATGTCCTGATCTATTGGTATTTAGCTTTTTTTCCCCCCAAGATTTGTAAATTAGCCTATACTAGCCAATGGGGGTTTATTGCTATTATTTGCATATAGTGCACATATTTTTTTACTCTAATTATGACCCCTCGGTTACTGTGAACCCTAGGGGTCTGATGGATCACCATATACTGCAATATACTGTATTGCATATACAGGTATGGGGATTTGTTTGATGATCTATACCAGTGTGCCTCTGGATACTGTTATGGATAAGCTCAGTGACATGTCTGGGAGTTCACATCAAAACTCCTGGCTGTCGTAGCAATGGATCACTGCCCCCTAAGTTTTGGCCTAAGAATATGGCAAACGAAGACATTTTTTTGTACAAAAAGTCATACTAAAACATTAATGAAACTATATAAATTTGGTATTTTCGGGATCCACTGACCCAAAGCAAAAGGGGAGGTGGACATTGGAGCGCACAGTGAAAGCTGTAAAAAACAGGAACAAAATAGAAAATCACGCAATTGTGGGGTTTTGTTTTCCAATTTCAACCTCATTTGGATTTGTTTTCCGCGCTTCATGCTTTCCAGCTTTGTGTCGGAATGAAATATTAAATACCGGAAGTACAATGTTTGTATGCAGAAAACCACACTGTATACACGTGGCTGTATTTCAGTAGAAGGTTGTGAACACTTGTGCCTGCGGATTCTAGAATCCTTTAGAGAACATGACTTAATACCGCTCATGTCCCGAAGACAGTTTTACAGCGCTGGATACAAGATTAGAATTGCCTTCTATTATAAACAGGGGATACAGGCAAAAAGTATCATTGGATTTACTTAGAATAATACTTTCAGACAAATTTTGGATTTCGGGGTTCAAGCAAAGACATCCTAGATGGGGGAATCGCATCTCATTACGATTGTAGGTATCTCCAAGAGCTCATTATGGGGTAAGATGAACTTTACTAAGAAACTTTCATGAAACATTTGCTGGTATCTCATTAATAGACGCTTCTTCTCACATAAACTGTATACTATATTGTTTCTTTTACAGAGCGCTCAGTGGTATACAGCACAATGTGGTAGAAACACTTGGAGTGAATACTATTGATCATACATCAGCTTAAATAAGTGTTTCAAAGGGAACTTACCGCCACAATTATACATATAAAAGGTAGATGGGTGGTAGGTGGATGTATGGGACGTGAGGATAGCCCTTTTTAGAGCTAATCCTCAGTCCCGGCTATCTTTTCAAAACTCTATTAGGTCAATATGTAAATTTTCTTAAGCGGATATAGGGTGTGGAGTAGCTGGAATGAGGCTACACATCCCGGCTACCCACGCCCAGAACACCTCTTTTCTCCTCCTACCCTGAGATCTTGGCCCAGTCCGAGTCCCCGACATTCTGCGCTGCGCCATAAGGCCGTCCTGCGGCTGCGCGCTCACTGCTCCGAAGCCGGAGCTATTCCACCATACATGCACCTACCACCACGTTACTACCTTTATAGGTAGAATCGTGTGTGGTAGGTTCCCTTTAACACCTAAAAGGAACAGAGATAAAGTTTAGACACTAGGATGCTTCTATGAAGGATCTATGTGAAAAGAGAACAAGTAAGGCTCAAGGACCTTGAGAAGCATATAAAATAATTGGTGACCCAGTCCTCTGTTTTCTGATGATTATTTCCTTGGGTATAGCGAGTCACTTGCCTATATACATTGCATTGCTTGTAGCCCATCAATGGCCTCAGTATTGTGCAGCATGAGGCCAGTGATATGCTGCAACAGTGACATGACGTATATATGTGCCTTACGAAATTTACATCTAGGGTTCCTCCTCATGCATTGATCCACTATTGCTACCTGCTTTCCCATAGACTTAAACTATATTGGCATCTTGCGTTGCCAACAACAGTTAAAATAACACCTCAGAGGATTGGCCATTCAAAAACTAACAATCCACCACGCAGGGGACCGCCGGCGATTGCATAGGTTGCTGCTCTCTAAAATATCCCTTTGCATGTCAACAAAGATCAGGACAGCAGCTCAGGAATGAACTGGTAATTATTTAGTATAATTCTGAAACCCCTTCGTACCAAACGCAATCAAGACAAATGTAATTCATTTTCTATTTCCATTTTATGGGAGTTTGTGCTGATAATAAAAAGTCTCCATTTGGCAAATGTTTTTTTTAATCTTTGACTTTGGGGTGGCTTATTGAAAGTCTCAATAATTCCGTAATTTGGTCTGTGCTAACATTAATGAAATTGAACACAATTTTGGCCTGTTTTTAAGCAGCAGTCAAAAAAAACGCATGCGTTTTTGAAAACACATCGTTTTTGACGGGTCTGATCAATTATCAATTCAAACTGGTCAAAAACGCATGCGTTTTTTGACGGACTGCTTAAAAATGGACCAAAAACAGGTTCACGTGTGGCATCACCCTAAGAAGAACTAAGAAGAATGGATACATCTGAATTTAATTGGAAAAAAAAAGTTTCATTTTCATCATAAAGTTTATAGGTTTCATCTTACCGTTCAGTTTTTTAGACCTTTAGATAAGTGGTTGATGTTTGAATCAAAGAGGGCCTACCCCAACAGGCAACCAAGGTGACTAAATTACTGGACTGGATTTTTCCAGTTTTCTATAATACATTATATGACTGCAATGTATGGAGCACAGTCTAAAAGGGAAAGTTATCCTTTATATTCTGGTGATTTAGAGCAAAGGTTCAATGCACATGAAACATTCCAGGGGTTGTTCAAAAGTCTAAACTCTCAAATGTCCACAGGAATATCACCCTGTTAGGGTGCGTTCAGATGCAGGATTTGATGCCCAAACAAGGAATGGAGTAAAGTGGAGGAGGAGCAGAACCTTTCAATATTGTTCAACCATTATGTGATCCACCACCTGCTTTTGGCTTCAAAAACTGCAACTGAAAAGCTGAACATGTGGACGTACCTTTAGGATGATGCCACACATGGCGTTTGAAACTTTTTTGGTCGTTTTTTTAACAGTCCGTCCAAAAACGCATCCGTTTTGACAGGTGTTACCATTATTAATTAAAACTGGTCAAAAACGGATGTGTTTTAAAAAAAACGCATGCGTTTTTGGACGGACTGTTAAAAAAAGGACCAAAAACAGGTTCAAAACGCCATGTGTGGCATCACCCTTAGGACAACAACAATAGAATCTATGGGATCAGTTATCTTCGCCTTTCTTTTTTTCTCTATATATTGCCATCATTTTGTGGGCATTTGCATATTTCTGCCAAAATTTGTGAATTTGACACTTAGTCGCCAAATTAGATTTCTCTATTTTTTCCCAATAGAAAAAAAAGCAGGGGAGTGTAGAAAGGGTTGGGAGAGAAAAAAAAAAAAAAAGACACGCACAAATGTCCTGACTAAAGCCGGCGCTACACAGGGCGCTTTGTTGCGCTTGCAAACGCAAACGCAGACAAAGTCGCACCCACAAGGGCGGGCCTCGGCCCGATCGCATCGGCGTTTTATGGAAACGCTGCGTCGGGACGAGCGCCGGTGTTTTGCGTTAAATTCACGCAAAACACCGGCGGCATCGTTCACCGATGCAGGCGTTTCCATAGAAACGCCGATGCGATCGGCACGAGGCCCGCCCCGGTGGGCGCAACTTTGTCGGCGTTGCAAGCGCAGACAAAGCGCCCGTGTGGCGCCGGCTCTAAGGGTGATGCCGCACATGGCGTTTTGGTCCTTTTAAACATCAGTTTCAGTCCGTTTTTGGCCTTTACCATGTGTTTGGCTGCTTACAACCTGTTTATCTATTAAGATTAATTGCGAAAAAACGGAATGAAAGTGCCATGTGTGGCATCACCTAAAGCTATATGACCCCTTATGACATTTGGGCTGTGTCCACATGCGACCTTTACATCACAATACAACAGCTGAAGATGTTACGGATGCATTAAAGTTGCACTGAAATTACATTTTGTAAATGTTAGCATGATGTAAACACATGTGTAAACATGTGTGTTTTGAAACGAATGTTAGCAGCAAATGTATTTGGAAAAATCTGTTCTTCTCAGCTTCAAAACACAAGTAAACGCAGCCTCATGTTTGTAGGCGCATGCCGCATACATTGATGCGTTGCGTCACGGTCTTGATGCGTTTTTGACACATTCCAGAAGTATTACCGTGATTCATGTTGAAGTAACATTGGGACATTTACTTACGTGTGGTGTCGCATGGCTTTGTTACCGACCTGTCTCGGTAAGAAGAACAAATTTAGATTGTGGAGCTGTGCAGAGACATTTCTGGCGCCGAGACTATTTTCTTCACCTAGGACAAAATCTGTCCCCGAGCACCAGAAATGTGTCCAACAGTCCCTGACTGACCAGTTTTTCTTTGGTCTACTTTCCGTCAGTTTACACCGCCCAAAAAGGGCTGCGACACATAGTAATTGTGTCTGAGTTCCACTCCGCCAAAGCCACGCCCTTTCGGAGAACAGTCGGAGCAGACGGAAAAAGGCATTTTTCGTCCCCGACAGCTATAAATAGGTCGGAGAGAGCGAAACATGTGGTGAGAGCGCACAAAACTGGGGGAAAACGCCATAGTAAAAGTCCCCCATTGCGTGTTTAGCAAAGGCAATGGAAACGAAAGTTACTTCAACATTTGATCGGTTTAAAGCCTTTGGGTTGCCGTCAAAAACCCACCCAAAAAAGTGACGCAACGCATTGTGTGAAGGTGCCTGAGGGTGATGCACACGGGCGTTTTAGGCCGTTTTTGGTCCGTTTTTAGTTAGTGCGTTTTCAGATCATAAAAACGCATGCGTTTTTGAAAATGCATGCTTTTTGTCAGTTTTTAATTGCGCAAATTCAGGAAAACCGGATGCGTTAGTTACGAAACTAAAAACGGACAAAAAAAAAGGCCAAAAAGGACATGGGGTCACCAACCCTAAGGGTTCAGCACTCCCCAATTTTGGTTGGAATGTTGCCTTTTCGGGATTGCATAGGGACTTGGAACAGAGTAATTTAACAAGGATTTGAGATGGGATTTCGGAGCTACGCAATTCGGTTTTTGGAGCATCTGCACAGGATTAAACCTTCGAATTATGTCGCAAGTAATGCACCACTTAAAAGATGGTGAACTCTGTCGGACCTGAGCAAGGCAGCGACACATGCAGGATATCGGGCGCATGATCTCGGTGAATCGCGGCACAGTGCATATAATCGAGAAGTGTTGGTCCCCTTGAAAAATGCTCGAGTCTCCCATTGACTTCAATGGGGTTCGTTATTCGAGACGAGCACTCGAGCATCGGGAAAAGTTCGTCTCGAATAACGAGTACCCGAGCATTTTAGTGTTCGCTCATCTCTAGTAGCTACCTGAGACTGTCTGCACTTCTATTAAATTGGATTTGTATTCCACTGTCATGTGCCAAGCAAAACAACTCCTTCTGTTCTTTAAGTTCTTAAAAATGTTAATAAAGTTATCCATGTTACATATTGTATACTTGCTGTCGGATGTTTGTGGTGCAACCAACCAATTGTTGTGTGCTTCCAATTATTAATTCAGTTGATAATACAAGGGATAACCCCACAAATCACCTATAAATAGGACATTCCTCACAGGGATTTCTTCTTGGATATAAAGAACTATTCATGATATTTCTCTAGATTTTCTCCTCCTGTTCTAATGAATTCAATACTATGTAATTATATGTAAATAAATTCATAATGCTCAGGGATTGCTGTGAGGGAGGCAGGAGGATTCCTGCCAGACTGGTAAAGTCTTTGAATTATTTACTTTCTCCCATCAGAGATATACAGCATATGAAAATCTGTGGGCCTGGTGATGTGCTAAACTTGTTGGCCCACTTTTAAATAAATTGCTATACTTTATCTAGGGGAGGGGGGCATGTCCTCCTCGCGCTGAATCCAACCGCTTCTCCTCAGCTCTTCACAGCGTTCAGCTAGTCATGTAATGTGGCCAGGGTGAAATCACCTCAGGTTCTTTAGCCTTCTAGCATAAGCAAATTGTACCCCATGAATATGTCTGATCACATGATATCACAGCATGCCTTCGTGGACTTCTACTCCTCTCTATCCTCCATAGAGGCTACTGTAATTTCATTTGATCATATACATGCATGGTGTACAGTTTTCTAATATTAGGAGGCTAAAAGACCTAAGATGCTGTTACCCTGGTAACATGACCAGAATTCGTGGGGAGGAGCTGCTTGATTCAGCTCAAGGAGATATTTTTTAAATTGTTTAGTGCGAAAAAAAATTATACAATTTATAAACTGCTGTCATCAAATTTAACAAGGCAATGCTGAAACATTGGAGTCAGGAAAAGAGCAATGAATGCATGCCATAGTGTGAGAGGTGCTAAGCTGATCTGCTGGCAGCATATTATACAGCAGCCGGAGCTGAACATACTGATACATGGGGGTCATTTATCATAGTGAGAACTGTTTGTTCTTGTGATGTAGACAGACTAAAGCCAGAACGTAGCAGGGGGTGCGTGTTCAGTGCTGCAGGGTGCTGGGAATTGCCAGTGATCCCAAATCCTGGATGGGATCTGAAAACTTCCCCTCGTAGCACTTGGGCATTTTTCAAAGACAATTTTACTACGCTTAGTGAGAGCCTAAAAAAAGATAAAGAAGAAGAGTTCCTGCATCAGGGTGCCATAAGAGACCTGGCAGTGAGCTGCTTCAGTAAGTATGATTTCCTCCTATTACCATGGACAAGCCTGTGCCTGCTTTCCCTAGATGCATATATAAATAAACAATTTAAATCATGTTAGGTATTGCCATTTCCCATAATGTCAGATCTATCCAAATGAGATGAACGTGGGTGAATGCTGCAACAGAAAATCAAAAGATGTCAAAATGGTATCAACAAAAAAACGTCATCTCATCCTGTAAATAATTACACGTAACCCAGCTTAGTACAACAAAGTATTAAAAAGTTGTGTGGTTTTTTTAATTTAATTTTTTAAGGTATTAAGACATATTTTTCTTTATTTTTCAGGTTCTATGAAAACCTCCTTTAAATTCTTGCTACCACTACTGTATATCAATGTGTTATTCAGTGACATCTGCATCAACCCTCATACTGTGGAGGATAGAGGCGCACAGAATTGAATTATTAATGACTTTGTACTTATTACTATGAATTTACTTTTATTATTTACAAGTACAAACATGTTTCTCTTGTTTTCTCTCTATATCTGAGGTCATGTACCATAATCATGACCTACCTGATGTCCTGGCACAAGAATATGCATATACAGTACATTAACTCCATTTCAGAAAGAGATCTATAGTCTCCACCTCCCTGTACATGGATAATTATTATAGGGGGACAGTATTTAGTTATAATAGGCGGACTGTGTATAGTTATTATATGGGCATTGCATATAGTGATTATAGGGAGGCTGTATATAGTTATAGGTGATGTATATAGTTATTATAAGTGACTGTATATAGTTATTATAGGGGGGTGTAAATAGTTATTATCAGGGGTGTATATAGTTATTATAGGGGACTGTATATAGTTAATGTTGTGGGACTGTATACAGGTAATGTTGGGGGCTGTATATAGTTATTGCTGGGGAGCTGTATATAGTTATTACTGGGGCTGTATATAGTGATTACTGTGGGAGCTGCATGTAGCAATTACTGGGAGCTGTATACACTAATTGCTGGGGGAGCTGTACATAGTTATTATGGGGGTGTATATAGTTATTATAGGGGGGTGTATATAGTGGTTATTATAGGGGACTGTATGTAGTTATTATAGGGGACTGTATGTAGTTATTATAGGGGCTGTATGTAGTTATTATAGGGGTGTATAAAGTTATTATAGGGGGCTGAATATAGTTATAGGGATGCATTATATAGTTATAGGGGGCTGTATATAGTTATTATAGGAGGGTTGTGTATAATTATTATAGGGGGACTGTGTAAAGTTATTATATGGAGTCTGTTTATAGTTATATAGTTATTATAGGGAGACTGTATATAGTTATTATAGGGGGCTGTATATAGTTATTAAAGGGGAGGTTGTATACAGTTATTATATGGGGGACTGTATATAGTTTTTATAGGGGGACTGTATGTAGTTATACGTGGTGTATATAGTTATTGCAGGAAGAGGAAGTGATATGTGCGTGTTTAGTGTTATATACACTTTTATTGCGGTGGATTTTAGCAATAAGACACCCCCAGGTATCAGAGCCACTCAGGGGACCAGCAATGTGCACCACAATGGGCAATACTGAACATTTCTCTGAACTAATGCAACTATATGAAGTTTATGCTGCAACAAAGATGAGTGGTTTAGTTACACTGGTTTATGTGATGTTACAGGACAGTTTACATATCCTTTAGCAGTGGTTTTAGCTTCCACCCACACACAAGCTCTTTTTAGTTTATGTTCCTGTCACTTTCTGTCATGTGGTGGACTTGTGTTTTTAAGATCTTAGCTTCTTAAAAATGAACCATTAGTTAACCCTCTGTGTGCTCTATATGTCATATGATTGAAAACTATGCTGTAGGTCAGGTCAAGTGATTTCATTGTCTTTAAATGGTTCTTAATAGTCTGAAGGGGTGGTCCAGAATCTTTTTACTAATCCCATATCAAAAGGAGGGGGATACCTGACACAAGCAAGAAACAGCTATTTGTAGAGACAGCAACGTCCATCTTTATGGTCACCAATAACAGCACCATACATAGTATAGCATTATAGCAGTATAGTGTAATATTATATAATACATACACAGATGATTAAAATTCGAGAACAACTTCCCAATTTCCCAAATGTCAAGGCCATTGGCCCACATTTATCAAAATTAGTGCAAACTGTACCAGGAGCAGTTTACCTGTGGAGTGTGTAGGGGGCGACAAATTCATAAAAAGTGGCACACGTTCTTCATGAATGTAACACACCATGAACTGCTCCATCCGTGCACCAACTTTTTTTCGAGTTGCGGTAATAAATGTGGTGCACGGTCTGACTGTGTCCTTTTCAGTGCAGAAATTTGTGTCACGTCAGGCATAGTGCAGCCATGAAATAAATGAAACAAAAGGCACAGGGGCTTTAACCCCTTAAGCACAGAATAAAAATTGAAATGAGATAATCGTAAAAAAAAACACTCATCATAATTAGAGAACACTTTCAGATATCTGAATGTTATTAATCTGTCACCTGGTGCTAATTTCCTTAAAGGAGTTATCCCACAAACTAAAGTTAGGCCCTATCTAGGGATAGGGACTAACTTGCTGATCAGTATGGGTCTCAATGACGAGACCCCCATAGATCACGAAAATAAGAGGTCTAATGGGTAATGGGTAATGTAGCAGATGGCCGCATATGACCGCTCTGCTCCATCCTACGGCACTGAGACCCCCACTGATCAGCAAGTAATTCCCTATCCCGTGGAGCCAAGGAGCTTGTTGTGTGGACAGTGATAGGAAGTATTATGTTTGTTGACAAACTGGGGATGGACTGAAACCAAAGTGTGTAAAGAAGTCAGTGAAAGATGGTCATAGCTTGGGGGATACAGCTACATGGTGGATTGAATGTTAGTCTGTATGAGAACATCCTTTAACAGCACGTTTCCTTCCTTGCGATATTCAGACCTTCTTGAGTTACAAATTGCCATAGAGAAGGCAAGAAGACAATGAATTTGCCTGGGCTATGAGGCTATAGTGTCTGGAGATGCTCCGGATGAAGAAAAGTGGACCATAATTGCTGTGCGAGACACTAGTGACGTCCTGTGGCCACAGGTGTGGCTCTCTCTGTGCTATAGTCATTGCTGTTCTCTAATTATGATCATCACATTTTTTGCAAAATAAAGTTTTTATGTTGAATTTTTTGGTAATTTTGTAAAACATTGTTCTAGTGGCTAGATGCTGTACCCATTACTAAAATTCCATCAATGGAGATTATATTATTTCCGTAAAAGAATCAAGTGATCAAACATTGTTCTCTAATTTTTATCTCCTGTGTATAATAAACATCCCTTTCCCATTATAGAACCTTTCATCCTGTGTTCACACCTGTACTGGTTATTTCTCTCTCTGTGATAAGGACCCAATGTATAAGGTGTGAGGAATGGAGATGGAGGACATACTGGAACACTATCATTATTACACATTACACGTCACTCATTATATCCCTGGGCTGACAGTAAGCAGTCATAGTGAATAGCGCATGCAGCGCCCCCACTAGGAACATAACTGGATGTCACAATGTTTATTTCTTTTAAATAAAGATGTATATTATTGAACAATGAAAAAAATCTCGCTCTTTCACTCTGTGCCGCTGACAGGCGGGGAGCGTCTGATGACGTATGACCGGAGGGCGGAGTTACCGAGAGGCGCTAGCGGCCCGCCCCCTGCTCCTCCGTAGTGACTGTAGTGAGTGGCGCCCCCTCCGCCGCTGTCGGTCACTGAGTGTCGGGGCGGAGAGCAGACGCCACCGGGCTGACAGGCCTCGGCTCCCGTACGAGGCACACAGCGCCGTACAGCCGCTCACTTCCGCCGCCGCCGGGGTGCGATTCTCCGGCTTCCCGGGATGTCAGCGACTTATGGCTCCCTGGGGCTGATGACAGGAGGCGGGGAGGCGGCGGCGCTGCCCACGAGTGCCCCGCTGCTGGCACAGCCTCAGGAGAGCTTTCCGCCGCTGCCCCCGCTGCCCATTGCCTTTGGTGGCCTGGTGCTGGGCCCGGTGGAGGAAGCGGACTCCCTGGACGGACCCGAGTATGAAGAGGAGGAGGTGGAGATCCCGCTCAGCGCGCCCCCCACCAACCAGTAAGTGGCAGAGCCCCGGCTGTCCCCGGGCACACCCTCCTCCACACCCTGCCCGCCCGGGCCCGCATGCCAGGAGCACATTCCTGGGGCAGGGACTGCTGGGACTTGTGGTGTCCCCAGGGAGGTGCTCATGCCCGTCATCTGTGGGCACACGGCACTGTGTAACATGGGTGCTGGGCATGGCATGGCACCCTTCTCTACAGGTGACCCACAGCTACACCGAGATCACACTGTTTACAGCCTGTCAGGGACTGCTGGAACTTGTGGTGCCCCAGGGAGGTGCTAATGCCCGTCATCTGTGGGCACACGGCACTGTGTAACATGGGTGCTGGGCATGGCAGGGCACCCTTCTCTATAGGTGACCCACAGCTACACTGAGATCACACTGTCTACAGCCTGTCAGGGACTGATGGAACTTGTGGTGCCCCCAGGGAGGTGCTAATGCCAGTCATCTGTGGGCACACGTCACTTTGTAATGGGCAGCCATAATATGGGTGCAGGGCATGGCAGGACACACTTCTCTACAGATGACCAACAGCAATGCAGCTACTGTGAGATCACGCTGTCTATCAAGGACTGCTGGGACTTGTGGTGCCAGGTGCTCTGCTAATACCAGTCATTTGTGGGCACAGTGTGTAATGGACAGCACGTCATAAGATGGGTGCTGGGCATGGCACCCTTATATACAGATGTCCAGTGGTACCACCGTTACTGTGAGATCACATTGTCTGTGTGAGCCTGTCAAGGACTGCTGGGGCTTGTGGTGTCCCCATGGAGGTGCTAATGCCAGTCATCTGTGGGCACACGGCACTGTGTAATTAGCAGCAATAAGATGGGTGCTGGGCATGGCAGGACACCTTTCTCTACAGATGACCAGCGGCAACACAGTTACTGTGAGACCACACTCTATCTTGAACTTGTGCCCCCAGAGCTGGGTTATAGCTTCTGATTGGTGCCAGGGTTGCTGCTGTGATACCAGTCATCTGCCGGCTCATTAAGTAGATGTCATTTTTGGCAAGCTCTGTGCAGCGCTGCGGTATCTGTGTGCGCTATATAAAGGAATTATGTTGTAATTGACAGCGTGAAATAGGTGGGTGCTGGGCCTGGAGTAGTAAGTTATGAGGGTAAGTGACCAGCGTTACTACAGCTACGGCCTGTTGGTGCTGGGAGTTGTAGTTCTAGCACTGTGGGGAGGGATGTGTGTGGCACGGCTTGGCACCATTCTTGTATCTGCCAGTATGTACATGTCCTGCTGTAGGAAGATCCCTCGGATCTGTATCATTGAGCACTGATAGTGTCCAGTATATTATCCTCCATCATTGTCCGGCAGAATTGGAAGTTATGAAGTGTGATGTAAATGCTACCGGCTAATAGGGGGCGCTCCTGAAGATCTCTGCTTGCTGTGCTGCCCATGTATTGGTCTGCTGAGATGTAATGTCAGGGTCAGTTCACATGTGGCAGATTACTGAAACATACATGTGAAGAAGGTTAAAACAATCTCCAGACACAAGACAGGATTTTAATAGATTTGGATGCAGTAATGCTATGGATGTTCCCTGCCAATGTTAAAGGGGTTGTCCAGAGGCTGAAACACACTGCTGCTCCTCTCCGGTCCATGGGCAGTTCATGGTATTACGACTAAGCTCCATTAATCTCTATACAACCGTGTTATAATAACCGCACGACATAGTCCACAATGTTTTCTAACCTCTGGAGAATCCCCATGATATATACAGGAGAGGTCAATCCAGTGAAGTAAAGTTCTTGGTGACCCATGTGGGTCAAGGTTCAGATACTTGGGAATGTGCGGCTTGTCTGGATGGGAGAAATCCAGACCAACCAATGATGGACCTGGGGTACTGGGGTACACATCATCATTTCTTCAGTCCTGAGAAGAAAGTTTGGGGCACGTGTATCACAGTTTTTTGGCTGCCACTTTTTCAAGTTTCCTGATGTTAGCCTACGTAATCATTGCAATGTATCTTACAGAGGACCTGTCACCCTGAAAAACGGCACGAGGAGCCGCTTACTGAAGTATGCAGCTCCTGGTGCTAAAACAGAGGCAGCAGTGATGGCGTTATCAGAAACCAAACACTGCTGCGCTGTACACTGGAACCGCTGCACCACTCTCAAAGCGGTATGGCGTATTCATGAGGGGGAGGGCGGGGGCACTACCTCTCCCCCAGACCACCTCGGCCTCTCCATGGGCCAACGGTGACTGCTGGGTGTAATGCAGAAGTCACCGCCCCAATCCCACTCCTCGTGAATATGCCGGACCACTTTGAGAGCGCTCCGGCATTTCCAGTGTACAGCACAGCAGTGTTCGGGGGGGGGTTCTGATAACGCTAGCAGTGTAACACTGCTGCGTCTGTTTTAGCACTAGGAGCTGCTTACCTTAGTAAGCAGCTCCCAGTACCATTTTTCAGGGCAACAGGTCACCCAGAAATTGGGCACTAGGAGCTGCTTACTAAAGTATCTAGCATTACCGTAAACCTCCGGTAACTATATTTAACACTGTGGTGGAGTACAATGCAAATGTCAGACCACTCGCCAAGCATGTATTTATGAGGGGGCGGGGTAAGGGGTGGTGAGTGCTGCATGACACGCGGCAGTCACCGCCGGCCTATGGAGCGAGCGGGGTGGTCCGGGGAAGAGACAGCACCTCGGACAGCCCCCTCATGAATAGGTCGGACTGCTTTGCGAGCAGTCCGGCATTTACATTGTACTCCGCCGCAGTGTTAGATAGCGTTACCGGAGGTTTCCGGTAACTGTATCATTCTAACACTGTGGTGTTTGTTTAAGCACCAAAGTGCTAAAGTAAGCAGCTCCTTGTGCCGTTTTTCAGGGTGACAGGTCCTCTTTAAGTTTTTTCGCTTTGTTATACACGTGATGAGTTGCCTGTTTAGTCTAATTTTTTCAACTTTTTGTGGTGTGCAACTTTTTACTCCTGAATAGTTGCCCCCAAAAGTAAGTCTAAATCTAGCATGCTGTGTTTTGAGACATATTAGGTGCAAAATGGGACAATTTTGGAGCCCAAAAGTCGCACAAGTTGAATAAACATCTGGGCTACAAAGCTAAATCCGCCACACGGCACTAAATACTGGAGGCCGCTAACTTTGTTGCAATGCTTAATTCTGCGCCTAAAGAGTCACAAACTGCGAAAAGTCTCAAAAGAAAAAGAAAGCAATAGGAGTGATACATGTCCCCCTGGTGAATCATACGGTTTCCCCATTATTTTATTGGTAGCGTCATAAATTTTATTTCTGAAACCTTCTCTCCAACCACAGAGCGGCTGCCGAATACCCAGCCCGTGGATCATTTGTTAACCCCTTCCCAACAGTTGACGTAATAGTACTGCATGGCGGAAGGTCAGAAGCCGCGGGTGTCGGCTATATATTATAGCCGACACCTGCCTCTAACACCCGCGATCGGAGATTTCTCTGATCGCGGGTGTTAACCCCTAATACGCCGCGAACGCAAACAAAGTCGCGCCCACCGGGGCGGGCCTGGGCCCGATCGCATCGGCGTTTCTATGGAAACGCCTGCGATCGGGAATGAGCCGCCGGTGTTTCGCGTTAAATTAACGGGCTGCGTCCATCAATACAACATCTGAGGAGATTTGCCTAATTACATAGCTGTTAACATTTACGTTTACAAAACGCATGCATGAACGAGTTGATAACAAGTGTGGTAACAGCACATTAATATAGCATTTTGTAAACAAATGTTAGCAGCAATCAGATCACATTAACGCCTATACAAGCGTCTATGATGCACAATGAAATGCATGCGTGCGGTCACACGTTGCGTTTAACACATGCGTTTAAAAATGCATTGCAACAGCTGAAGTGGGATTTGCCTAATTAGACAGCTGTTAACCCTTTTGTTTACAAAACATGACTGTTAACACATTTACAAATGTGTTAACATCGCATTGACGCAAGCGTTAGCATTTGCGTTTTGTAAACACAAGTGTTAAAAGCTGTTTAATTAGGCAAATCTCTCTCAAGCTGTTGCTTAAACGCAACGTGTGCCCGCACCCGGTGTCTTGTTACCAATCACTTGTGTTTCCATAGAAATGCATATGCGACTGTACTGAGGGGTTTCCCCGTAAGGGTGGTGACACACGTGGCGTTTTTAGGCCGTTTTTGGGGCGTTTTTAGTAGTGCATTTTCAGATTGGGAAAAAACGCATGCATTTTTGACCAGTTTGAATTAAGATAATTGGTCAAACCTGTCAAAAACGCACTGCTTAAAAACAGGCCAAAACCTGTTCAAAACGCCACGTGTGCCATCACCCTTAAACGTATGGCACAGATGTATCCCACTGTTTGCTGAAACTTTAGGATATGTCGCCCTGGACCCCTCCTCCACACTGAATTCAGGGGGAGCAGTGAAGAGCAGCTGTATCCGGTGATTGGCTGCTGCGGTTGTAGCATGGCTGGAGCCCCCTAGCTGTTCATTATAGCCATCGCTACAGCCTGCAGGGCTTTATTGAGTCTATGAATGTGCCATGCATAGAAAACTCGTAGCCTGCGCCACACTTGATATTTCAGGAAATGACGGGCGACTGTGGGGGCTACAGGGCCTTGGTGCAGTACGTGAGCGTCATGTCACGCCACTATTTGGGGTGTTTCCCCAGTGTCACTTATAACTGGGTCCCCCCCTCCCCCCCCCCCCCCCTCATTCCTGAAGTATTGACATATCAATAGGATGGAAAGACGTAGCTTGCTTTTACATTGGATAGGTCTTAGGGTGAAGACACACATGGCGTTTTTGGGCCGTTTTTACTGAGTGCGTTTTCAGATCGTTAAAAACGCATGCGTTTTTGTCCGTTTTTTATCGCGCAATTTCGGAAAAATTAATTTAACGCGAAACACCGGCGGCTCGTTCCCGATCGCAGGCGTTTCCATAGAAACGCCGATGCGATCGGGCCGAGGCCCGCCCCGGTGGGCGCGACTTTGTTTGCGTTTGCAAGCGCAGACAAAGCGCCCTGTGTGGCGCCGGCCTAAGGGTGAAGACACACATGGCGTTTTTGGGCTGTTTTTACTAAGTGCGTTTTCAGATCGTAAAAAAACGCATGCGTTAAAAAACGCAGCCAAAAAAACGCGGCCCGATCGCATCAACGTTTCTATGGAAACGCCTGTGAGCGAGAATGAGCCGCCAGTGTTTTGCGTTAATTTAATCACAGCTTTGTTTGCGTTTGCAAGCGCAGACAAAGCGCCACATCTGACATCACCTTTATACTGAGCAGACGGAGGCAACAATTATACTTAACGTGATGTGAACCCAGCTTAACAAAGCTGTTAACATTGCCTAACGTGTGTGTTAACACATGCATTTGTTAACATAATGTTAACAGCTATGTAATCATGCCAATCTCAGCTGTTCTGATGCATTTGAAAACGCATGTGTTACTGCCACGCGTGAACTCACACTCAAACCAGCCAAACGCATGTTACTATGTAGAATACATCTGTTCACCTTGTGTGCACACACCCTGAGCCTTTGCAGTATTACAGGTAAAATTGATTGTGTCCTTTTTGGAAATGATGTGTTTTGCTATTTGGTGAAGCCTCTTGGGGTCCTGGTGATTAGTTTATCCTCTGAATCCTCCTTCGAATTTGTTACTGAAAACAGAGACTGACCGAGGACTCGCTGCACACATAAATACTGACCAGGACCGAGTAAGGTAGAAAATAGCATAAATAGACTATTTTATTTGTGCATCACGTTAGGGTCATGTCACACATGGCGTTTTTGGGCCGTTTTTAGTTAGTGGTTTTCAGATCGTAAAAACCGCATGTGTTAAAAAACGCATCCGTTTTTAAAAATGCATCTTTTTTGTTCGTTTTTAACTGTGCAAATTTAGAAAACTGGACAAAAATGCATGCGTTTTTTACGATCTGAAAACGCACTAACTAAAAACGGCCTAAAAACACCATGTGTGACATCACCCTAACATGAAGCACAAATAAAATATTTTATTCATGCTATTTTCTAGGACACATTTCACTCTTCTTCACACTTATTGTGCTTCTTAATTTTTTATTTATTTTTTTTTTTATACACCGGATTCAATGAACAGTCAATTTTTCAGATGAAGTTTTTGATGCCCAAACCAGGAGCGGAGTAAAAAAATAAAATAAAATAAAATGAGGAGCTTCTCTCAATGATATGTTCTTACCTATTATAATCCACACCAGTTTTTGGCTTCAAAAACTGCATTGCAAAAACTGAACGTGTGAACGCAGCCCGAGGGTTCATCCACACGTTCAGTATTTCACATGCACTATTCAAAGCCTAAAGCAGGTGTGGATCATAATGAGAACATATCATTGACAGGTGCTACCCCTTCTCTTTTTAATTTTTTTTTTTAATATGCATCTTCTGATTTGCACATAGGAAACTGCATCTGAAAAACTGATTGTGTGAACGCACCCTAAAGAACAACCTGTTTGTGGTCTCCTTTCAGGACAAGTGTAGTGATGTTCTCCAAGGAAAGTGGCTTTGACACCCCTATAAATATTCATATGTGAAATCCTTGCTCTGCTGCTTATATAGACATATATTTTTAAGAATCTTTCAGGACAGGTTGACAGAACAGTTGTGATAAGTTTTGAAGCCAGAGATTCTTTGTCTTTAGAATAACATCAGAAGTATGGTTTTAGATGCCATCGAGCTCAGGATGGAGACCCCTCATAGGGTCTGTTTAAATTGCTGGTAAAAAATAAATTGAAGTTCAGCTGAGACTTTTTTTTTTCTTATTTCTACCATTTTGGACTCTGCAATGGAGGTCACTAACAGAACGTCAGGCAGAGGTGACCGCTGTCTGCTGATGGGGTTTCTGTTGTTGCACATGTAAATCAGGGGCTACAAGAAATGTGGATATATTCTGTATCTTATCTGAGAAAAGTTCCTCTTTTCCCCTTCTCTTCTCCCTTTCACAGCCAAATTCTTCCTTTTGAGACTGCGTTCACACACGGCAATTGCATTGTATCTAGAAAAGCAACACTTAATTTCTAATCAGCCAATCACATGGCGGCAACTCAGTGCATGTTTCTTACCACAAGCTATAAAATCTATCATTCCACCAGCAGCGCTATTCATGGGCCCCTGTATTGTTCTGACTCTGAAATTTGGCAGGAGACTTCAGCATTGAGAGATGGATGCAAATTACATTGACAGAAACGGTCTTTTCTTGCCCTAAATCTGCCTGTTAACCCTTTATTTAGTGCTATGTGATTAATTCTACAGGAGAAGCAGCAACATAATAACAAAACACAGTGATGTCACAGTACAGGGATAATACACACAGTGATGTCACAGTACAGGGATAATACACACAGTGATGTCACAGTACAGAGATAATACACGTAGTGATGTCACAGTACAGAGATAATACACACAGTGATGTCACAGTACAGGGATAATACACACAGTGATGTCACAGGACAGGGATAATACACACAGACAGTACAGGGATAATACACACAGTGATGTCACAGTACAGGGATAATACACACAGTGATGTCACAGTACAGAGATAATACACACAGCGATGTCACAGTACTGGGATAATACACACAGTGATGTCACAGTACAGGGATAATACACACAGGGGGGCTGTGTATAAAATAACCAGGAGGGGGATGTGTATAAAATAACCAGGAGGGGGCTGTACATAGTATAACCAGGAGGGGGCTGTATATAAAATAACCAGGAGGGGGCTGTATATAAAATAACCATGAGGGGGCTGTATATAAAATAACCATGAGGGGGCTGTATATAAAATAACCATGAGGGGGCTGTTTGGGATGATAAACTGGGAAATATTTTATGTAACAGGAGACTGTTTTAATTTCTGAATTTTTAATGCTGCCATGGGAGTTTAACTGGTTCGTGACCGCCCGCAGTGTATTCACGGCGGCGGTCGGGTCGCGCTGCATGGAAAGGGCTCACATAGGGCTGCATATTGCAGCAAAGGCTTACCGGTAACACCCGCGATTGGTGCTAGCACCGATCGTGGGTGTTTTCGCAGCAATGGCTGCCGTTAAAGCTGCCGGCAGCCTCAAAAAGATAGCGGCGCATGGGCGCCGCCATCTTACCTGGGATCGCCGCTCGCCGTGACGACATCGGGGGGGCGGCAATCTGTCTCCATGGTAGCCTCGGGTCTTTCGAAGACCCGAGGCTATTTCGTTTTAGCACATTGTAATGAATGAGGAGGAAAATCTCCATATACAGGGGGTCCCCTACTTAAGAACACTCGACTTACATACGACCCGTAGTTACAAACGGACCTCTGGATATTGGTAATTTATTGTACTTTAGTCCTAGGCTACAATAAACAGCTGTAACAGTTATCACAGGTGTCTGTAGTGAAGCTTTATTGGTAATCCTGGTTCTTATGACAACCCAACATTTTTTAAATCCAATTGTCACAGAGACCAAAAAAGTTCTGTCTGTGATTACAATGATAAAATATACAGTTCCGACTTACATACAAACTCAACTTAAGAACAAACCTACAGACCCTATCTTGTATGTAACCCGGGGACTGCCTGTAATGCCATACTGTAGTATGGCAGTATATGATAGGATCGATCAGACAACCCAGGGTTAAAGTACTCTAGGGAGTCGGAAAAATAGTATAAATAAAAAAAAGTTAAAAAAAACAATTATAATAAAAAAAACCTAAAATTTCAAATCACCCCCCCTTTCCCTAGAACTGACAGAAATATAAATAAACAGTAAAAATCATAAACACATCAGGTATCGACGTGTCCGAAAATGCTCGATCAAAATATGATAACGGTTTTTCAATGCGTTTAACCCCGTAACGGAAAATAGCGCCCAAAGTCGAAAATGGCACTTTTTTGCCATTTTGAAAAATATAAAAAAAATCTATAATAAGTGATCAAAAGGTAGTACAGTCCTAAAAATGATATAATTGAAAATAATATCAAATTTCGCAAAAAATGACACCACCCACAGCTCCGTACACCAAAGTATAAAAAAGTTATTAGCGCCAGAAGTTGGCAAAATCAAAAAAATTATTTTTGTACAGGAGGTTTTAATTTTTGTAAATGTATGAAAACATTATAAAACCTATACAAATTTGGTATCCCCTTAATCGTACTGACCCAAAGAATAAAGTAGACATGTCATTTGGGACGCTCAGTGAAAGACATAATATCCAAGCCCACAAGAAAATGGCGCAAATGCGTTTTTTCACCATTTTCATTGCATTTGGAATTTTTTTCCCGCTTCCGAGTACATGGCATGGAATATTTAATACCATCACTATGAAGTGCAATTTGTTACGCAGAAAACAAGCCGTCACACAGCTTTTTACGTGTAAAAATAAAAAAGTTATAGATTTTTGAAGGTGGGGAGTGAAAAATGGACATGAAAAAACAGGAAAGGGCCCGGTCCTTAACCGGTTAATGCAAAGGGGCCCACTAAGGCTCTGCCATCCAGGGGCCTATTAAAACCTGGAGCCGACCCTGGCAAGCGTGCCACTCTGTGTGCATTATTTCCATTCTGACTTTAAACAAACTTTATAAGATAAAATAAGGATGTTGAACATACTTTGATATTCCATTCCTATGTATAATACAGCAAAGGTCCTTGATTTTATTTAACCCTTTCTGGACACCAACTCTATAAATCTACCGGTCTCCGTTTGGCGGTATACTTCTCACTCAAAATTTCCATCCTCAACGTCTCTTTAGTGACTCTAGATGTAATGGAGCATCACAGGAGACTATTAGCGGCTCCACACAGCGCCCCGATGATACAGGACCTTTTGTCAGGCACATATGAAATTAAGTGAAATAAAAACCATATTAAAATGATTACCATCTAACAGCCATTAGTGAGCAGGGAGCTGTCAGCGGGTGATGGATTTCTCACTTACTTCAATGAATGTTCTAACGACATTGATAAAATCACTCCCAGAAAAATACAATAAGCCATTCACCCCACCCGATGGAGGCTTCATTCTGGAGACCATCTACTTGCCAGCCGCATTAATCTTGTGCCGGCAGCAAAATGGTTAAATGCAGATATATCCTTTAAAATTCCAGGACAGAACTTTCTATCTTGTTCTTTGTGAATCACTGACCTGCCAAACTTTAAGGCAGTTATCGTGTCATTATCCTATTAATTTAGTCGTAAATGAAGTTAAGCAAGATGTTCCTGATATGATGGAGGACACATAAGGAAAGAGACAAACCTAGACTTGTTCCCAGGACACTAAATCCTATGCACTTCACAATCCTCTTTCTTATCCTTGACACTTCATGAAATAACGTCCGTGCATTGTCTATTGAAGATGCAATGTCTACAGATACAGCCCGATTATGGTACCTTGTTGTAAAGGACCTGTCCTGAAGTGTCAGTTTTAGTACATTCCCGTTTTCTGCATGAAAAAATTCAGTAGTACATATTCTTAGAACTTTGTAGTGTTCCGTTGTGTCTGTTATTTCCCAAGAAAATGGGTATTATAATTCCTCTAATTACAGGGATGTGTCACTGGGTTCACTTACTGGCTCACACACACCACTCTACTGAACTGGTCGGACATTGTTAGAGAGTAACTTCTAACAAATTACTAGTAATTGGGGTCAGTATACCAGGATAATAGAAAGTCATACAATTTTCCAATATACTTTATGTATCAATTCCTCACAGTTTTCTAACTCTCTCCTTGCCAACATTCAACAGGAAGCTGCATTGTCTACTTCCTGTGGATAAAAACCCAGTCCATGGTCATGTGATGTCACACAGTGCACATGACCATGGACCGGGTTTTTATCCACAGGAAGTAAACAATGGAGCTTCCTGTTGAATGTTGGCAAGGAGAGAGTTGGAAAACTGAGATGAATTGATATATGAAGTATATTGGAAAATTGTATATACTGGAAATTTGTATAACTTACCATTATAAAAACAATAACACTTATTTACTGAAAGTGAAGTTATAAGATTTTCCAAAATACCTTCCTGTACCAATTCCTCACAATTTCCTAGATCTCTGCTTGTCAACATTTAGCAGGAAGCTGCATTGTTTACTTCCTGTGGATAAAAATCCCAGCCATGGTCAAGCGCACCGCCTGACATCACATGACAAGGGACCAGTTTTTATCTAGAGGAAGTAAATAATTAAGTTTCCTGTAGAATGACAGCAAGCAGAGATCTAGAAATTGATACAAAAAGTTAATTCGTAAACTGTATTGCATTATTTTGATTATGTGTTGAAACGGAACAACCCCATTAACATTATCCCCAATCCATGTTCATCAATAGGTGTCTGGCTGCTGGGACCCCCATAAATTTTTAGAAGAGGGGTCCAGTCTACTGTCTGAATTGACCAAGCCACTTGCTGCTCTACTTGTCCCTTATGGCAATGCCGGAACCCGGCATATCACAGTTTTCGGCAGTCCCAATGTGAATTGAACAACAGGGTGAATGTTCAAGCTGCTCCTCCATTTAGAGAGGTAAACTGTACTCCATTTTTATAGAATGCTTTCTGCTAGTCACAGAATAAGGGAGAATATTAAAATTTGGCATAAATCCTATGTACAAAAGAATATTGGCCTTAAAATGTATAATGAGGCTATAACCTTTTATTTTGAAGTTTTACTCAGTTTTATTGCTGCTTTTGCTCCTAGTACTGCATTAGATGTAAGATTTGTGGGTGGGCACTAACTAAGCAGACACTTCCAAATTCCTCTGTTCTGTGCTTGCATACATCCTCCTATCCTCTTTTGATGACAGTGTGCTTAGATTATCAGGGTACAGGGTTTATCTACTCAACATTCTAGTAATATTTGACACAGAAAACGAGAGATGGGACAGATCAGAGTCATGAGATGGATAGAAGACACAATGACACACACTGCTATCCCATCTAACCAACAAAACACACTGAGCACTGCTATGCTCCCCTCCCCTTAGATCAAGGTGCTTATCTTGACTCTTGCTCTAGTACTCTCTGCCTCCTCCCCCTGCTCCTGCAGTACAGAAGATCCATTTCATGTGAGAGGAATCTGACCAGACAGGAAGACCTGCCCAACCAAAGTCAGGATTGAGTTTACTTTCTTATCAAAGGACAACCAAAATATGCAAACATCCAGACTGACAGCGATAGGTTAGAATGCTATCTGTGAAATGCTGTATTTTTGTTAATAAAATTGAATTAGAGACTGTGTTATTTTGACATCCTAAGTATATTTAAATAATTTCATCTTCATCTTCAAGTAAAAAGTTAGATTAAAATCATATTTTAGATTTTGTATGAATGGGCAGTATCTTACTACGCCTATGTACAAGACTACACACATTAATTAGTTAATTAGTTACACACCAGATTAATGTATGAGGAGACCACTGTTCTACATTATTGGATTTCCTTGCATAGAAGTTGCAAAAGTTTTTTCTTTCTGTCTGGTTGGATCCTTATCCACATGCACCACCCCAGCTACATGTTAGCCAAACTGTATCCTGGATTAAATTTTGTAAATTCACAGTACAGGCGGTCCCCTACTTAAGGACACCTGACTTACAGACAACCCATAGTTACAGACAGACCCCTCTGACCTCTGATGAAGCTTTCTGAATGCTTTACTATAGTCCCATATCGCAATAATCAGCTGTAAGGTGTCTGTAATGAAGCTTTATTGATAATCCTTGGTCCCATTACAGCAAAAAATGTTTAAACTCCAATTGTCACTGGGGCCAAAATTTTTTTGTCTGGATCTACAATTATAAAATATACAGTTTTGTCTTACATACAAATGCAACTTAAGAACAAACCTCTGGACCCTATCTTGTACATATCCCGGGGACTGCCTGTACTGTAATTTTACGGTTTGTAACTGTAGCTGAATCACTTTATAGTCCTCTATGGATGGAATGTCTATCTTCTCATAGTGATTGGATGGTTCCGTTCCATAATATTATATCATTCGATGCAGCCATCCGCTTCCATCATAGGAAGGTAGCCAGAACAGATCATCTCAAAAGTCTCTTAAAGAATGTTAAAGTCTAAGATATATTCAGGGGTGTAACTTGAGGGGGTGCAGAGGGTGCGGTGGCATCAGGGCCCAAGCGGCTCAGGGGGCCCATAAGGTGTCACTTTCCCCTATGATAAGACCAGTACTATAAACCATACATTATATTCAAGGGCCTGGCATAGACTTTGCACTGGGGCCCATCAACTTTAAGTTATGCCACTGAATATATTCCAAACACAATTTGTATAAATTCTACAAAATAATCCCCCCCCCCCCCACTAAATTATATGCACAAAGAAAGAAAGTTCTACCTCTTTTAATCAATGCAATAACCAAACCATAAGAAAGTCACATAATACACACTACTGAGAAAGCCAGCACATGAGTTAATAACAGCTTGATAGCGAGTCATGGCGGCTTTGCCAGTCTCCACCAGACATTGAGCGATGAAAGATGGGTTGTCAATGCACATCAACAAAGGCTGACAGCAATTGAGGATGCCAGAGAGCCGGCGAGATCTGGCCTGTCGCTGCGAGTTAGAGGAGAGCTACAAGTGTATGGGTTAGGCTTAACCTGTAATTGAGTGAGGCATAGATAGCCTGGATGGCAGACTGTCAATATCTTAGCTATTATGCAGGAAATCAGACTGCTCAGATCGGGAAAACAGGAATTTACATGCTTGGTCTTGAGGTATGATCCAAAAACACAGCCATTGATGTATCATCACGAGTACTGGCCCAAGGGTATTACATAGGTGAACTATAAAAAAAAAAAATATATATATATATATATATATATATGTTTATTTGTTTTTTTATCAATTTCCTACAAATGTAGCATTAGATAAGTTGACTTAATATACTATGACTTAGATATGCAAGTCCCCAAATTATGCATTACGAATAACGGTGTGTGCACACAATAGCCCATACGCCCAAAAACCTTACCCATAACAACGGCTATTATGTTCATCACTACAGACATGAACTGCAAAAGCACAGCCAAGATAAATAAATGAAAAAGGTACATTATTCCCATTGCACGCTAGAAAATTGCAATAGAACCACTGGAGCACAACACAAAGGAGGACATTAGAAGCCACAGAGCAACATCTAACACTTTCCCTTTTTAAGTAACTCATGCACGTTAGCCCGATTTTTCATATTCCCATAACATTATATCACCAGTATTTCTGTTTTCTATTATTATTTTATTACTGTTACGGAGGGGTGCACATACAGGTAGGGGGTGCACATATAGTAAAAGTGTTCACAACATCGGATGGAGCACCAGGTGGAGCACGTGCCGGAATCTCCATTCAACACTATGAGAGCACAGGAAATTGCGAGCTGGACTATCTCTGGCATGCCGGTGCTGGAGATGGAGCACAGGCTCCACCAGCTTCTCCACCAACTAGTGACCCCCGTTCTAATGCTTGGTAGAGGTCCATCGATTTCGTGATCAGCAGGGGCCCCAGCAGCTGGACCATCATCAATCAGATTGTTATCCTCTACGAGTTTCATTTTTTTTGGTTTTATTTTATTATTCCCTGCCCTGGTTGTGGAGGAGCTTATGCTTAAGATAGTAGGGAGAGCTTTCTTGGAATATTATTATTGGGAGTCTCCATGCTGTGGGAAGCTGCCTCTAATATTAGATGATATTTAAACAGGGTAATGTTCTAATCAAATTTAAGAGGTATTGTATGGAAAGAGGGAAGTCAACAAGTTGATGGATATTTATGATTTATTTCTTACAGGCTTCTTGAAAAATCTATGCACTCATGTTGTAATTAGGCGTTTTTTAAATAAAGCTAAAAAAATGGCAACTGAGTAGCTGTAATACATGAATGGAATCTATTTCTTCCTTTCCCTCATACATATGGACGCTCAGCTTGGCCACATGTACCTGGGCTCTCAACAGGGTCAGGTCAGTCTCTATGAACAGGCAAGAACTTAACTTCATCAGGATTAAAAGGAACACTCCAGTCAAAGCTAATTCATTGAACAATACATGGTGCAGGGCCTGAAGGGAGGATCATGACCAATTTTCATTGTATTGCTAGAAGCTGGAATGGTGCTCCATCCTTCAGGCCTTGCACCATGCATCATTCAATGAATGAGCTATGACTGGATGTACACATGGAGATAAGCTGCCGATAACAAGGAATATACTGCCAACAATGATACAGGCTGTATGAGAAAAAGTATCAGCGATCATCCCCTGCCTTAATAAGGCTTCATCAGGTTGCGTAAACACTCATTCCCAGTTCCAGTTTCTTTAAAGGGGCTGTCTAGGTTTAATCTAAAAAAAAATATAACCAGACAAAGCAATAGATTTCGGGTTGTTGGGTCAGTGTGCCCAGCCTCTGTAAACAAACAGTGGCACGGCAGTGATGGAGGATGGCGCAGGGCAACAGGAGCGCAGGCGAAGACAAGTATAAGCTTGGTTTTCTTACTCCTCCCTGGCCGGTCATACTGTATGTTTTAGATTAACCCACGGACAACGTCAGCCTGAGGCAAGCATACACTGGTCCAGGGGTCAATACCCTGTTGGTCCACAAGTCCCTGCATAAGTGGTGCACGGCTAGTATACAGTACTTTATACAGATTCCATAATTCAGTGTACCAACCATCCAATTCACATGTCTTAGCTAAAAGAGCTAAGAGGGCATAGGTTCAAGGTCAACAGGTTACAGACAGGATTTGCAGAAACACAATGGCCCAACTCAAGAGCTAGGAAGCAAGCTACTACTGAAAAAACTGCTTTGTATCTATGTTTTAGTACTTTGCCAACGCTTGCATGTACCTGTACAGTGGTGGCCCCCAATAACTGTCCAGTGGTGGTATAGATAACATAGAATTCGGCAAGTTGAAGCTTCTTCTTCGAACAGCATCTGTCACGGCACACTCCCATGCCGATAAGACATTCAGCAGATTTGGCTGACTTTGATATTACGTGTGTTGTCACCTTAAGAATAACTACGCCTTACTCTGTACTTAAATGTGATTAATAGGCAACCTTCACAGTGGTCTACGTGTTGGAAAAGTAATTTTAGGTTGATCAAATGGTAAAGTTCTCCAACAGCTGTAGAGTCTCAGTCACTCAATGCCAAGCCAAAATAATGGAGAAGTAATGCCTCTGTATGTAACAGGAAACCAGTGATTGACTACTTGAGACTTTGAGCGAGCCAGAACAGTCCTGTCAATAAAACACTGCGTCCTAGTGAGTGAAACAGAATATATGTTACTCTGCAGACACATAGTCAGACTTATTCCAGTAATCAGTGGAAAGCTGCCATTTCATTAGCCGAGAGCTTATATATAGTAATCAGCTATTAAGATATTTTATTTCCGCTGAAATATAATTCAACAGTGAATCTCGCATAAAACAAGGGGTTTTTTTCGGTTAGGAAAGACAAATTGCCTGGTGCCTCAACTACTGGGAAGAAGTCTTCTATTCCGGTTTATTGGGAATCTTTCATCAACCATCTGAATTATTGTCTACAGCCCTCCAACCTTCAAGAGTTTTGGAAGTGCATCCTATTTAGAAACCTTAAAGGGAACCTGTCGGCAGAGATTGACCCAATAAACCATACAGCATATATTGTGAAACAGAAGGTGAAACACCTTCCAGATCATGTTTCTTTAATGGTTCAGTGTGGTGGCATCATCCAGAATCAACTTGGTAGTGAGATGTAAATTGTTTGTATAAAGTAACAGAGGCAGGGAGAGATCTGCATTGAAGTTAAGCCTTGAACCAGACTTTAGGCGATAAGGTTAGTGAAGTCCCTGGGCATTCTTAGAAAAGGAGAGGGGTGGAGGTGGGAGTACAGATAGTATTATGTATAAGTTTGGGGGGATTAATAAAAGTGGAAAACGAAATTTAAAGGGAAGATAAAATTAAAGGGGGCATTGTACGTTGCAGAGTTGCATTAGGAGGGATTATATGGGTCCCTAGAGAAAAGATTTTGGAGAGAAAAAGGTCGCTTCTATGGTGTAATACCCTCGGTAAGTTGCTGTAACAGATATTAGCAGTATGAAAACTACTCACCTGATGGAGTTGTTTTTCATGAAATTTAATCGATTATGAAATAACAATTATAATATAAAACCTATTAAATCTTAATGAACAACGCGTTTCATGCTTGGGCCGAGCGCTTCCTCTGGTTCGGCCCGAGTGCGAAACGTGTTGTTCGTTAAGATTTTAGTAGGTTTTATATTATATTTGTTATTTTATCATCGATTAAATGGAAAATCACTATCGAGTCCTATATGGGTCCCTAGGGGGGTTGGCCACAGTAAGGGTCCTTCTACTGTGGGGGCCATTAAGTTCGACATTATACTATGCTTGTGGGTGGGGTAAGTGGGCATGGTTTAGAAAAAAAGGGGGAAGGACTTTTTGTCCCCTTTTCTCTTGCCCAAAAGTTGGTAATAAATTGATGCTGTGTGCATTGGAAAGGTTTTGCTCTTCATCAAAACAACATGGCTGCCCTCTTCCCAATTGAGCACCGCTCTTTTCTATGGTTCTGTTCACTTTACTGGGAAAGACTTGCAATACCAGACACAACTTTATAAAAAAAAAACAATTTCTTTAAAGGAACAATTTTAGATGCAAATCAAGATATGTGACTAGCCAACAAAGCAACAAACACAGAGTTCTTGTAAGAAACACGTTAAATTTAACCGTCTAAGTGCCAAGTTGCGGCACAGGGTCATTAATAGGCTTTGTGAAGCACACTTGGCACTTTGTAGCTCATCACGCTGCCGCGCCGCACGAACCCTACTGATGGAGTGTGACTTTAATTAACTGAAGGAACGAGGGCTGGGGGGGCAAGCAAAATGAAATATTGTCGTATAGCAAGTAAGGTGCCGAGTGGCAAAATAAGTGCATGAAATCAGCCTTTACAGAAGGAAAAAAAAGGAGCAAACAAAGAAAATTAAAGATGTTTGTGCGATTCTTTTTGCATTGTTAAAATGTCTCCTACAATTTATTTTGGAGGTGGCAGCGGTTATTAACGGGATAAAGGTTGGCTTGTGTTTTCTGCCATGGGGACTTCCATTTTATAATAATTTGTTATTGGGTGCTCATGCCACTTATTTTTAGACCTGAAAGCCGAAGTCTAAAATTAATATATACATATATATATATTAATATATATACACACAATATAATACTACAGTGGACAATGTGACAATTGTAAAGGATGAAAAAGAACCAACAATGGGACAATATCGGGTCAAGGCCCAAGTCTCATGACGTATGATGAACATGGGTAGCCATAATAGTCATTTGGGGGGGGGGGGGAAGGGGACATCTTTGAGTTTTATAAAAGACTGCAGGCAAATCTGTAAAATGATCACATTGGTCAAAAATAATTACTTACGCACTACAGGATGAAAAAATTTTTATATGATGAGGTTTTTGATTTTCATTTTTTTCTTTCCTTTTTCACGACTTTTGAAGCTAGTGGCGCACAGGTTTTCCTGTTTCGTGCCAAATTCCTCTTTGGCCTGCGCCTGCTGGCAGATGTTGGCGCATGATTTATCACAGGTTTGTGCCTAAAAAGTTGCAAAAAAAAAAAAAATGGCCAAAAAACTGTAGGAAACTGTTTGGTAAAAGGTGGCACCGAAAATTGTGCAAATCTTTCGAAATTGCTCAAAACACACAAAAAAAAAACCACACGATTTAACTAAAGTAAAATTACCCATAGATAAATTAAAGAGCAAAACTCCTCAAAAGAAAACAAAAAAAGTATAAGTATCTGGCCCATTACCAATATCTTTGAAGATAGGGAGAGGGAACCATTTACAGTACAGTATGGGGGAAGATTTATTACCACTTCTACGACATTTTTCACAGTGCAAGAATTTGCTATTAAAATTGAGAATACACTACCTGCACGCCATGGGCGTGAAGGGGTGGGCATGGAGCATCCAGATGCCCCCACCCACCCCATTCCTGCATTGTTTTTTGAGAAACCAGCAGACTTAGTTTTGCTTACCGCCTGCGCGGTCTGCCAGATACATCAAGAGGCCTAAGCCTAGCAGGTGTAGCCGCTATTATACGCTGGCGGAGGAGCATCAGCGTATGATATATCTCCCACTTTATATCTATGTTTTTCCATAAAGTACCGTATTTTTCGGACTATAAGGCGCACAAAAATTCTTTGATTTTCTCAGAAATCAAAAGGTGCGCCTTATAGTCCAGTGCGCCTTATATATGAACCGTACTTACAGAGCTGCCTTGAAATGTGCCAAGGTCTGCCACCTGCTGGTCGTTCGTCCTTATAATCCGGTGTGCCTTATATATGAACTAGACGTTTTAGCAGGCATTTATTGAAGGTGCACCTTATAATCCGGTGCACCTTATAGTCCGAAAAAATATGGGATGCTGTGCCATAGATGCTATCCCTATTTCCCCAGCTAAAGCATGCCTATACTATATAGAGATAAATGTGGCACATATGGCATAGCTGCTATAAATAAAGTATTACTTTAGAGTATAGCCACCTATGGCGGAACTACAGAATACACATTTATCTCTATAAAGGATGTATGTATATTTAGCATCCCTATATCTAGCATCTATAGCAAACCTATATACAGTATATCTATTTTATATAATATATCATTTTATCTTAACCTGAATCACAGAATTATCTACGGTACAATGAGTCTGCCAAGTATACATTATCTAGACTGTTTATCCAATAGCCCACCTGTATATCCTCCTACAGCATATCCATATTTACATTCAGTATATCCATTTACAATTAATCTACATCTCTACAATATACCTGGCAATCCATCTATAGTACTTATGTCTATACAGTATATTTATCCATCTCTCTCCACAATATATCTGTTGATACTACTTCTTTATACATTACATCTATCTGCATTTAGACATATCGGGCTGCAGAATACATATATATGGATGGAACATCTTTCCATATATTGTATATTATATATTATGAATATGCTGATCATATCCATACTATCTCTACTATCCATTTAAGTTACATACCTCGGCTAATCTTTATCCATCCACAAGCACATATTTATATGTACACACACACACACACACATATATACACACACACATACATATATACATATATACACACCCACACATATATACATATATACACACACAACAATATAGAATAACAACCCATATACATAATACTACCACACAACACACTATACAAATAACCACATCACTACAAATACATATAGACACACACACAAATAACATATAGACACACACATAATATATACATAGTATAACACAACATACATATATACATAACATACATACATATAACATATATACAACAAAAAAAAAACACACACACATAATATAAAACACACACTACATATACACACACATACATATACACACACATACACTAATACATACACATACACTAACATACACATACATACATATATACATACACATACATACATATATACACACAAACATACATATATACACACACATACATATATACATATATACACACATACATATATACATATATACACACACATACATATATACATATATACACACACATACATATATACACACACATACATATATACATATATACACACACACATACATATATATTCATACATATCTGTCTCTATAAACTTAGTAGAAGACATGTTCACATGTTTTTTTTTATTTCATACCCAGTAAGGTGCCGAGACATTCCCTAGTGACTTTCTGTACATTATTGCAGTACTATATTATTACATGCTCCCCATTCTATATCTGCACAATGTACAGGCAGACGTTGAATTCCCAGACCCCCGCCAGACTACCTATGTGTATGTATCACAGACTAATCAAAGGGAAGCGAGCAAAAAAACAGTCCAGCCATAAATTCCTCTTCCGACAGAGTAAAGCACACAAACAGGGCGATGGTAATAAATGGAAATTATTTCTCTGAAGATATTTTTTCTGCTACATGACTAATTCTGCGCATCAGGAAAGAGTCTTCCTTAACATTAATTACAGAAAATGACAGGCAGGCTGAGGACTGCGGATGCTCATTATCTGAGAACATATTCACAAGTTTGCAATTTGCGAGAGAACTACCCCAGCGAAAATTAATCTCCCGTCTTTGCATGAGGCTCTTCTAATTTTGATGCTATTAACAAGTTTGCAGTATCACTCAGGCCCTGTCAGTATAATCAGGTTTCGGCGTGTTGGTGAGAGCACGCTGTCATTTAGAAGGATAAACCCTTCGATGCGCTCTCTTTCATGTAGCCGGTCCTACAAGCAGCCTTTTAATAAGGTTCTTTAATCATCCCCCCCTTTTTATACTCTCGAATTCCTCTCACTCCTTCTCTCCTTCCCTCTCTCTCTCCCTCTATTCCTGTCCTCGATGAGTGGGGCTTTGAAGTTCAGCCGGGGATGAAATATTCATGACATTGTTGCAGATAAAGACAGATATTCTGATCTTTTTTTTGGGTTGAAATATTAACGGGATTTATAACCGTGTAAAAACAACTCTGCTCCCCAAACGTGTATATGTGGAAGGTGATTGTTAGGTTGTGTATACGTGTTTTATGACCTTTTTTTATACATACATATTTCACGGCGTCTGAGTGTGTTTGTGCTATCTGTGGATCCTTTATGAGCGAGATACATTATCGTTATCACATGCATTAACACCGGTGATAAATGATCCCAGATGAGTCTTCATTGGGCTACTTTAGTACAGCACTGTGCTTTACAAGTAGCATTTGCCTTGTAATCTATTATATAGCCTTCATGATTTGTTACCCAGGAGCCAGGGATGAAGTAACCTTTCAGCACACGCCGCTACATAGGTTGGAAACGTTTAATGAATAGCATTCATCTTTAATCCATATTTCCAGGTATGGCTTGTAATAAGCTCCGAGGGCTGGATGTATAGATGTTGGGGGTCTTACCGCTGGCTGACCCATTATTTGCACAATATTCATAATTCATCTATGGTATTTATCCATCTATGGGATTTACTAAGGGCAACGCTCTAGGTGCCTTTTGGAAGCCACAATAATGAAAAAAAAAAATTGCAGTTCTAGAACCTTAGACCATGTTCACACGCAGCATTTGGACTGTGTTTCAAAACAATGCAAGGGCTGCAAAGATTGCGATACGATTGCAAAAACCAACACAAACACTGCATGTGAATGTGGCCTTATGGGATAGAATTATTAATGTATTGACGACAAATATAGTAAGGCGCGTGGTCTAAGTTAGTGTCCTAACTTCAGCCATTGGGGCTCATTTACTAAGGGTCCGAATCGCACACTTTCGTCGGGTTTCCCGACGATTTCTGATTTGCGATGAATTGGATTTTGGCGCACTTGATCGGATTTTGGCGTATTGGCGCCGGATTTCACGCAACAGAAATGGGGGGCGTGGCTGTCTGACAACCCAACGGATTCGGAAACACCTGGAATTTAAAAAAGAATTTGTGTTGCAAGATCAGCACTCACATACACCGGGACGAAGAAGGTGAACTCCGGCGGACCTCGGCACAGCACCGACACCTGCAGGATATCGGGCGCACGAACCTTAGAGAATCCCGGCAGACCTGAATCAGCGTCTGACAACGTGCGACTGGACCGGGTAAGTAAATGTGCCCTATTATGTTATAAAGCAAATAGAGTAGACAGGACACTACACTAAATCTACAGACAGCATGTTCTGGAAAAGGAGGAGCTGAGTAGTTTGTACATAGTGTCCTATCTGCCGGCAGCAAATTATAGCGCAGTGGGAGCTAGCACATTGTACATGGTGTCCCATCTGTAGACAACATGTTATAGAGCAGGGGCATCTTAATTGTACATAGGGGGCGTTGTATCTGTTCTTTTGTGTTTTCCTGGGGATTTTCACATGTTTTAAAATATTTTTTCATGCATTCTCTGAAGCTTGTGCTTCCTGCTTTGTGCTTTCCTGCTTTGTGCCCAAATCGTCTGCTGGCATGATGTATCAGTGATTTTGCAACAAAACAAAGGGGGACATATATCATAGTTTTCTTTTTCCTGGTGCTTATTTGCACCTGTTTATTTTTTGATTAAAGTTGTTGTTTTTTGTATTAAATCCTATTACCTTTTATTTATCTTTTTGGTGGACCTTTTGTCAAATGTCACAGAAATGTCTGGAGCTGCTGCAAAATGTTGCAAAGAAGTATGTGCAACAACCCTGGCGATGCATAGGGTAGGTAGTTGTTGCGAATAGTGCCCTCTCCATGTTAGCAGCTGCCTGGGGAGACTGATCACCTTGCTAGGGGGTCTCCCATAAGTGGGGAAATTCGTAATTGCTGCTGGAACCTCTGCCTTGGAGGGAAACTGTTAACATATCCATCGTCTACAACTAATGATATGCTGTGTTCTTATTGTAAAGCAAGCTGGAAGCTGATTGGAGAATGCTGTCTCCTCACTAGGGGAGTATAAAAACCCCTTGTGAGCGGGAGCACATGATCAGTTAAGTCCTGCAGAGTTCGTCTAAGCAGAAGCAGAGGAGAGTGCAGCACCTGCCTGTGCTGCAGAAGGCAGTGTTACACTGCCAGGAAGCAGAGGTGTCTCAGGCCTGCTGCCTGACACCTTTACCCCGTCAGGAGACAAGGCCAGAGCAGAGGTCCACTGGCCAGACTCGGCTCCATCTAACAGCCCAGCCTGAAGTTGCTACCAGGCTGTGAGCAACCCTTCCTGTGGACCAGCTATCACCTACCAGCTTTCCAGCCTGCTAAATCTGCTGTTGATGTTTGGCCATTGCCTGCTATTGAAATAAAAAAAAAAAGTTAGTTGATTTGCACAACATGAGCCCTCTTCATACAGAGATGAGTTTTGCTGCATATCACAGCAAAGACCCATCGCTAACACCTGTGGTCGGTGCTTGCACCGATCGCGGGTGTTAACCTGTTGTTTGCCACCGGCAAAGTCGGCGGCACTTAAAATGTGGCGGTGCATGGGTGCCGCCATCTTACCTTCGATTGTCGATCCCCCGAACGTCATCGGGGGGCGGCGATTGGTTACCATGACAGCCTCGGGTCTTCGTCTGACCCCAGGCTGAATGGCTTCTGCCAATTCATTACAATGAGCCAGTGACTCATTGTGATTGTGTGCAAAAATGCTATATATTGCAATACAGTTGTGTTGCAGTATATGGTAGGAACGATCTGACCATCTAGGTTTAATGTACCTTAGATGGTCTAAGAAATAGTGAAAAAAAAAAAAAAAGAAAAAAAAATGTAAAAAAGTTCAAATCACCCCCCTTTCCCTAGAACTGATATCAAATATAATAAACAGTAAAAATCACAGACACATTGGGGCAAATTTACTTACCCGGTCCGTTCGCGATCCAGCGGCGCGTTCTCTGCGATGGATTCGGGTCCGGCCGGGATTCACCAAGGTAGTTCCTCCGCCGTCCACCAGGTGGCGCTGCTGCGCTGAAAAGCATCTGAACGCACTGAAGTTCACCGAGCCGGACCAAGTGAAGGTAAGCGCGTCCCAAGCGACACTTTTATTGTTTTAAATGCGGCTGTTTTTCCGAATCCGTGATCTCCAAAACGGGAAATGGTGCCCAAATCTCCGAAATGTGACTTTTACACCTTTTTACATGACATAAAAAATGTAATGAAAAATTGTCAAAATGTTGCACAGTCCTCAAAATGGTAGCAATGAAAACGTCGGCTCATTTTGCAAAAAATTACACCAAAGTATGAAAAAGTTATTAGATATAATAATTTTCTTTTTTGTACACATTCGTTTAATTTTTGAAAATGTATTAAAACGCAAAAAAACCTGTATAAATTTGGTATCACTGCGATCGCACCGAACCAAAGAATAAAGTAGAGGTGTTGTTATTTGGAGCGAAGAGTGAAAGTCGTAAAAACTGAACCCACAAGAACGTAAATTTTTCCACATTTGGAATTTTTTTTCCGGCTTCCCACTACATGGCAGGGAATAATAAATAACATCATGGGAAAGTAAAATTTGTTACGCACAAAATAAGCCCTCACATAGCTCTGTACACGGAAAAATTAAAAAGTTATGGATTTTTGAAGATGGAGAGTGAGAAATGAATGAAAATACCCTGCGTCCTTAAAGGGTTAAAATGGTAGCATCGAAAATGTCATCAAAAGTCACAAAAATGATACCATACACAGCTCCAAACATTGAAGTTTAAAAGTTATTAGCGCCAGAAGATGTCAAGTTGTTAACAATTCATTAACATTGTGTTAACAGCAATGTAATCAGGCGAACATTCTCTCCTCAGCCATTTCAAAACGCTATGAAAATGCCACGTGTGAACACAGCTTTATGGCCATACAGCATATTTCCGCTGATAAATCATCATGGAGAACAAGGCTTTGGACCTTTGCAGTGCACAAAAAGTCTGATCTGAAAAAATTCTTCATTCTGTTTAGCACTTATGTACCACCTGAAACTCGTAGGCCATGTTCACATGCGGCGTGTGAGTTGCGTTTCAAAATGTGAAGCAAAGACTACTCCTGCGATCACCTATTGAAGATTTAGGTTGCGTTCACACGTTGCAATTTGTTTGCGATAGCGCATACGTTTTCAAACACCTCACAACAGCTGAGGAGGTTTGTCAACACTGCTTTTTAAAAAAAACGTAAGCGTTAACACACATGTTTTGTAAATGCAATGTAAGGCAAATCTCCTCTTCTGAGGCCGGCGCCACACGTGCCGCTTTGTCTGCGCTTGCAAACGCAAACAAAGTTGCGCCCAAAAGGGTTTCTATGGAAACGCCTGCGATCGGGAACGAGCCGCCGGTGTTTTGCGTTAATTGGGCGGTGTTAATTTTGCGGTGTTGGGCGCGACTTTGTCTGCGTTTGCAAGCACAGACAAAGCGTCACGTGTGGCGCCAGCCTTAGCTGTTGTGATGCGTTTGTCGACGCAAACAAAATGTAATGCCATCTCCATGTGTGATGTGTGTTTTTCTGATGTCCCAATAGGTTTAAACAAAAACACCCTACATCAAAACGCACCAAATACACGAAGTTTGAACGGAACTGTAGATGTCATGTAGTTACCTCATCATTGCCCAGTGACATAACTAGAAGCTGATGGGCCCCAGTGCAAAGTCTGTGCCAGGGCCCCGACTATAATGTATGGTTTATAGTAATAGTCTTCTCATATGGGAAAGTGACACCATAAGGGCCCCCTAAACCTCTTGGGCCCAGGTGCGATCGCAACCTCTGCACCCCCTAAAGTTAAGCCCCTGTCGTTGCCCCTTTCCCCTTTTTAAGTCTGACGCCCCCATCCGCATCATGTAACTCCTCACCGGAGCATAAATTACCTCATGATTTAAATGCAGACACCAGAAAGTGTCTGACAGAATTATGAACGTTGATAGGTCACCACATGTCATATGACTGTCATGGAGGCTCTGGGGGACATAACCTCAGCCATTTTATGAGTGTATTCCTGTACACACATAGACCTGCACTTACCTTCAAACATGGAAACATGTCCTGTTGTGAAGTATAAGGTGCCACCTCCTCCACACCAAGACAGTAATGGAAGAGGAACACAAGGTTTAGCAAGAAATGTGGGGAAGAGGCTGCACTGACATCCTTGATGACTACCTGGCTCCACAGAAGATGCACCTGACAACAATCCCTCCCTCACAGCTACCATTAGGCTGCGGTCACACGTACTGCTAGGCGTACGTTCATAACGCGACACTAGTAGAGATGAGCGAACATGCTCGTCCGAGCTTGATGCTCGTTCGAGCATTAGCGTACTCGAAACTGCTCGTTGCTCGGACGAATACTTCGCCCGCTCGAGAAAATGGCAGCTCCCGCCGTTTTGCTTTTTGGCGGCCAGAAACAGAGCCAATCACAAGCCAGGAGACTCTGCACTCCACCCAGCATGACGTGGTACCCTTACACGTCGATAGCAGTGGTTGGCTGGCCAGATCAGGTGACCCTGGGATAGACTAGCCGCTGCCCGCGCTGCTCGGATCATTCTGTGTCTGGATGCCGCTAGGGAGAGAGCTGCTGCTGGTCAGGGAAAGCGTTAGGCTGTTCTATTAGAATAGTGTTAGGCAGGAGTGATTCTCCAAGAACCCAACAGCCCTTCTTAGGGCTACAATAACGTTCTACTTTTTTTTTTTTTTTTTTGCATCTAGTACCATTTTGTGAGGAATTAGCAGGGGGACTTGCTACCGTTGTGTTTAGCTCTTAGTGGCACACATATCCACCTCAAACACCAAAGTGGGAAAATTTAGTAGGGGTTGGATTTCAATTAGGCACAGTCTGCCATTTTTCCTTTTTTATTTTACGTTTATTTTGTTTAATAACTCAGTGTCATCTCATCTGGCATAGTAGTGTGCTTTCATACGTGCTAAAATAGCCATAGGAGAATCCAAACGGCGTTACTGTACGCTACAGTAGCGTTATATATTTGATTTCTGGTTGATACTGTCTGGTGGCTGTACCATTGCAGTTTTTTGCAATCTACTAGGCCAATTGTGAGCAATTGTGTAGTGGACTTGCGGACTTACGCGTGTGTTTTGCGCTTAGTGACTGGCAGAATCCATTGCAAAGACCGAGTGGGAAAATTCGTAGGGGTTGGATTTCAATGAGGCCAACAGTTCTGCCATTGTCCTTTTTTATTTTACGTTATTTTGTTTAATAACCCCAGACGTCCACAATCTATAATCTGGAATAGTAGTGTGCTTTCAAGACTGGCTAGAAATAGCCATAGGAGAATCCCAAACGGCTTACTTACCATACAGTAGCGCATTATCTTTTGATTTCAGGTTTGATCTGCGTGGGCTGTACTTGCTGCCTAGAGCATCTTACTAAGCCAATTAGTGAGACTAATTGTGGAGAGACTTCACCCTGCTGTTGTTTTGCGCTTAGAGACGCAAACTATATCCATTGCAGAAAGACGACAATGACGTGCTGAAAATTAGTAGGGGTTTGGATTTCAATTAGGCACAGTCTGCCATTTGTCCTTTTTTATTTTACGTTTATTTTGTTTAATAACTCAGCGTCATCTCATCTGGCATAGGTAGTGTGCTTCATACTTGGCTAGAAAATAGCCATAGGAGAATCCAAACGCTTACTTACGCCTACAGTAGCGTTAAATATTTGATTTCTGTTGATCTGCTGGTGGCTTGTACTTGCTGCAGTGCATCTACTAGCCATTGTGAGCAATTTGTAGGGACTTGCGGCCGCTGTGTTTTTGCGCTTAGTGACGCCATATCCATTGCAAAGACGAAGTGGGAAAATTTAGTAGGGTTGGATTTCAATTAGGCACAGTCTGCCATTTGTCCTTTTTTATTTACGTTATTTGGTTTAATACTCACGTCATCCTCATCTGGCATAGTAGTGTGCTCTTTCATACTTGGCTAGAAAATAGCCATAGGAGAATCCAAACGGCTTACTTACGCCTACAGTAGCGTTATATATTTGATTTCTGGTTGATCTGCTGGTGGCTGTACTTGCGCAGTGCATCTACTAGCCATTTGTGAGCATTTGTATGAGACTTGCGACCCTGTGTTTTTGGCGCTTATGTGACGCACATATCCATTGCAAAGACCGAGTGGGAAAATTTAGTAGGGGTTGGATTTCAATTAGGCACAGTCTCGCCATTTGTCCTTTTATTTTACGTTTATTTTGTTTAATAACTCAGCGTCATCTCATCTGGCATAGTAGTGTGCTTTCATACTTGGCTAGAAATAGCCATAGTAGATCCAAACGGCTTCTTACGCTACAGTAGCGTATATTTTGTTTCTGGTTGATCTGCTGGTGGTGTACTTGCTGCATTGCATCTAACTAGCCAATTGTGAGCAATTTGTAGTGAACTTGCGACCGCTGTGTTTTGGCGCTTAGTGCAGCACATATCCATTCAAAGACCGAAGTGGAAAATTTAGTAGGGGTTGGATTTCAATTAGGCACAGTCTGCAATTGTCCTTTTTATTTACTTTATTTTGTTTAATAACTCAGTGCTTCATTCTCATCGGCAAGTAGTGTGCTTTCATACTTGGCTAGAAATAGCCATAGGAGATCCAAACGGCTTACTTACGCCTACAGTAGCGTTAATTATTGATTCTGGTTGATCTGCGGTGGCTGTACTTGCTGCAGTGCATCTACTAGCCAATTGTGACAATTGTAGTGAGACTTGCGACCGCTGTGTTTGCGGCTTAGTGACGCACTAATCCATTGCAAGACCGAATGGGAAATTTAGTAGGGGTTGGATTTCAATTAGGCACAGTCTGCCGTTGTCCTTTTTTATTTTACGTTTATTTTTTAAATAACTCAGCGTCATCTCATCTGGCATAGTAGTGTGCTTTCATACATGGGCTAAATAGCCATAGGAGAATCCAAACGGCTTACTTACGCCTACAGTAGCGTTATATATTTGATTTCTGGTTGATCTGCTGGTGGCTGTACTTGCCTGCAGTGCATCTACTAGCCATTTGTGAGCAATTTGTAGTTGAGACTTGCGACGCTGTGTTTTTGCGCTTAGTGACGCACATATCCAGACTGCAAAGACTGAATGGGAAAATTTAGTAGGGGTTGGATTCACATTAGGCACAGTCTGCCATTGTCCTTTTTTTTTTTACGTTTATTGTTGTTTAATAACTCAGTGTCATCTCATCTGGCTAGTAAGTGTGCTTCATACTTGGCTAGAAAATAGCCATAGCAATAGATACATCGTTTGGTTTTAAAAACTCAAAAACACAAAAAAAAAAAAAACACACAAAAACAGTTAAAAAAATTAAAGCTATAACTCCTCATTTTAAAATTTTTAAAAACCCGAGGCTGGGTAGAGGACTCGGGCGGGACGTGGGCGTCCAACACTGCAGTGGGTTCAGAGGCCGTGTCCGGCCGGGGTGAACACCACTGCTTATAGGGAGCAGGGGAACGCCGCTAGAGCTTACACTCCCTAGGTTCATGTTCTGAATTTGCTCGGGTAGAGACTGTTGAGATGCAGAACGTGCGAACAGGTGATGTCGTGAGATTGGTGACAAATGCTTTTCCGAGCCATTTTGTCCACCAGTCCAGTCTTTCCAACGGCAGTCCCACCGGTACCGAACCGCCACTCCCTCCAGCTCCTGCACCTCAGCCTTCCTCCCCCATCTCTGCCCCTCCGGAAAATTGCCATTGACCGGCATACTCTGAGGAACTGTTTTTCTGGCTTCCAACGTCAAACACACTAGTCCGGTTGCTGCGAGCATTTTCCATTGCCCAGGTTTTCCACCAGGTCACTAGTCTGTGGGTGATGAGTGACCTTCTTGACGTGAGGAAGTGTGATAAAGAGGTGTCCGAGCGATGAGGAGCACGGTGTGTCGACAGTGGGGAAGTGTTGTCAGGTCCAGGAGTTCCTAGGGGGATCATACTGATGGATCGAGAATGGGTGACGACCCAACTGGGTTGGGGCCGGTTGAACACATGCTTCTGACGGGTTTTTCACATGCTGCCTCGCGTGTATGATCCCTTAGGGGAACCCGAGTTTTGTTTGTCCGTGGTCCAGCAACTGCAGAGTCTCAGGCCTAGGATGTGGAATTCGTTACCCACTGATCAGCCTCCAAGCTGACAGTCCTCGAAGCCGGTGTATTCCCGCGCTCTGCGCGATGGCTCAACATGCGTTACTTCTCTCACTAATGTGGGTGGACTCTCTCGGAGTCTTTAAGGAAACAGACCTGATGACACGCGTCACTGTGGTGTGCAACCATCTCGCACAACCGCTTCATCAGGGGGTTCGCATTCGTCACTACAGCTGACATCTCACATCCGACTGCACGTCGGGTCGCAGTTCTATGGCTACAATCGACCCTTTTAAACATCTCGCACCCAGGCACAGTCACCTCTCGCCTTGCACCACCTTACTTTTATGCTCCTTCCACCTGTGTCCGCTTATATTCAGCCCCTGCCCAGGACCCCTGCCCAAAAAAACCCCATCGTTGCCTCCGCCATCCTCCACAGCATCCACCAGCGTTCAGCTCTCCATACCCAGACGCTGAGCGGAAACGCATATAGTGCAACCCCCCGCACGCCCAAGCCCTGAATGTGCACATCTCCAGATGCTTACCTGAGATGCTGCCCTATAGGCTAGTAGAACGAGGCCTTTCGCACTCACATGCGGCGGCCGCCCTCGTATCGGCCTCAGTCGGGTGCGCTCTTGTCCCGAGCTGCCAGCTCTCACGTCCGACCAGCACAGCACGTGTCAGACAAAGCTCATCGTGTGCCCTGACCAACGCCGTTTCGACAAGGTCCACCTGACCACGGACACGTGGACGAGTGCTGCCGGGCAGGGCCACTATATATCGCTGAACGGCACATTGGGTTAACTGTGGTGGAGGCTGGGAGCGAGTCTGACCCTGCGACTGGTCATATACTGCCGACGCCGAGGATTGCGGGCCTACCTCGGTCCAGGTGTTTCAGGCCTACTATGCCTCCTCCTCCTCCCACCCCCCTCCACCCTCCTCCTCCGAACTACCATCCGTGGGCACGGCGCCATCAGTCGGTATCGCTCTAGGCACAGCAGCAGTGCCTCGCTAAGCGACACGCAGTGCGTTGCTCAAACTGCTGATCCTAGGCGATAAAAGGCACACCGCCCAAGAGCTATTACAGGGCATCACGGCGCAGACTGATCTGTGGCTGGCACCGCTGAACCTGAAGCCAGGCATGGTTGTGTGTGACACGGCCCGTAACCTGGTGGCGGCTCGCAACTCGCAGACTGACACATGTGCCAGTGCCTGGCCCATGTGTTAAATCTGATAGTTCAGCGTTTCCTTCTCAAGACATATACCCCCAATCTCGCTGATTTGCTCACGAAGTGCGCCGTCATCTGCTCCATTTCAGGAAGTCCACACAGATGCTGCCCACTCTCAGGGCAGCGCAAGCGCCGCCTCCACTGCCCGCTCACCCACTTGTGTGCGACGGTCCCACGAGGGGAATTCACACTGACCATGTTATCCAGAGTTTACCAGCAGCGCCGAGCGTTGTAGACTGCCAGATGTCAACTTCCACCAGAACTGTAGGTAGTCAGTCCGCTCTTCCTCAAGTCTACAATGAGGAGTGGACGTGATGTGTGATATCTGTCAGTGCTGAGTAACTTTGAGGAGTCAACACAGATGGTCAGTGGCGATCCGCCATCATCAGCCTCACCCTCCCGCGCTTGGCCGGTTGAAAACTCCTGATCAGCATGAAGTCGGAAGCTTTGCGCTCGTCACAAGAGACGGGGGAAGAAGATTCCACTTGTTGAACCAAGCACCCTCAGTCTGTTTCTCAGCGCATATCGAGGTGTTGAGTGGAGGAGGATGAGGAGGAGAGAGGAGAGTTGGGGAGGATGACTATGACGATCTGAGAGCAATGTTGCATATCCATGACGGGACCATGATCCGTCACTGTACTTGTAGCAGAAGAAATAGGAGTTGAGGAGTTGGAGGAGGAGAAAGAGGACAAGTCAGGCACATGAGGTGTAGTAGGAATGCTGTACGCGTTGTACTCGGCGCATTATGGCAGGATCTTTAATGCGAGGTGCTATCCCGCTGACGCCTCGCGTTCAAAGAATTTTTCCAGCACCGATTACTGTGTTCACTCTAACTGCTGACCCACGGTACAGCACATCTTTTTCTTTCACTCTCATCTCCTGCCAGAGGAAAGGAGTGTGGAATGCAGAATACCAGAAGGCCCTGGGCCACAAGCTGAAACAGTATTTCCCTTCTTGACAGCGCTAGCGGAGAGTGCGTACTTAACGTTCTTTGGGACAAGTTAGCGACGTAGGCATGAGGTAGGCGAGCAGGCAGCTTCGTCCAACATGGCAAGGGTACGCTATTACAAGGCTTTTGGCCAGCTAGGCTCACCCAGCGACCTTGTACCACCTAGACATCCCTCGAGTTCCCGTCTGGACAAGTCGGGCTGATCTTACAGAAAGATGTGAGGTAGCGCTAGCAGTAAGCTGGACCATACCACAGTCGTCCTAAATGATCACTACTAAGCTCATCACCAACTACTGTGGTTTCAACAAGCGCCGACATGTGGACTCGAAACTGGCGCTGTATCATTCGTGGGTTCTTGCCTGCCTGCCGCTAGGTCTTGTCCTGAGCGGTTTTTCCGTCAGCTGGATGGCATCATCACCGATAAGCGTAACAACACCTGTCGACTGACAGCGCTGACCAGGCTGACGCTTATTAGATGAATAAAAGCCCTGATTCTATAATTTCCAATCTCCACCAGGTGAAGGAAGCTCAACCTGAATAATGATATCCACTCCTCCTCTCCCTCATGTTTCTCCCTTCTCCTCCTCTTTGTACAGTCAAAGCATAGGATACCTGGCTTTTTTTGACAGGGCCCACTGGCTCTCGCTATAGTACTTTATGCATTTAAATTTTTTCGGAGGCATCCTAAACCGGTCCTCTTTTTAAACAATTTTTTGGAGTTCACATACAGCACTCAATCTATTCAATTTTTTCTGGAGGGAGCCACCTACCCGGTCCTCTTGTTTTAAAACAATTTTGGAGTGCCACATACAGGCACTCAATCTATTCAATTTTTCTGCAGGGCGAGCCTACCTTGCTCCTATGGTTTTGAAATTTTTTTGGACTGCCACATACAGGCACTAACCCTCTATTCCATTTTCTTACGGACTGCGCAACCTACTGCTCTCCTCTGGTTTGAAAAATTTTGGGACTGCCACATACGCGCATATCCAATTAAATTGTGCGCCATAAGAGCCTCCAACTAACGTTGTCTCCATGCTACCTCCATCCAAAGCCTACAGTCCCTATAGCTGCCTCCATACAGCGTCCCTATATCACACTAGGGTGTTGTCAGGCAGAAATTGGGTTGTTTCATGGATTCCAACATAATTTGTTAACTTTGTCGCAACTGACTGTGTTATTCCACAAAAATCTACTGGCAACTTTTTCATTTAACCAAAGTATTTCAGCGCTTTCTTGCGCATCTGTTTACAGTTCCCTCACCAGGCATATCCTAAACCTTATAGAGAACGCTACTACCAATGTGATACTTTACAAAAAGGTTTCTTAGAAGTGGCTGTTATGGGGGAGTGAAACCTAGCGAGACAGGGGCTGGATTGGCGAAAGCTCGTCGGGCAGCTGAGCGCCAGCCCATGCGCATCATGCGTTCTTGGTGCATCTTTTCAATTCCCCGTCACCCCATATCCAAACTTATAAGAACCGATACTCTACAACTTACTTGGTGCAGTCATGCTGGGACCGAGTATGACCCCCTGGGGCTGGTCAATATACTGCCGGCCAGAGAATTGCGGGGCCTACCCGTAGTCCAGGTCGCAAAGGTTCCTCTATTCCTCCTCCCGAACCCTCCTCCACCTCCTCCTCTACGCAGAACTATCCCATCCTGTGCGCATGTGCGCACCATCATCAGTCTGGTTAGCTCTAGCACAAGCAGCATGCCGTCGCTAAGCGAGCAAGCACGAGCGGTTGTCTCAAACGCCTTGAACTGAGCCTATGGCATGATAAAAGGCACACCGCCAAGAGCTATTACAGGGACTCCACATCAAAAACTTGTTAACTTTGTCGCCACCCCTTGCTGTGTAATCCACAAATATACTTGCACAACTTTTATCATTACCGATATTATTTCATCGCGCTTCTTGCGCATCTGTTTCATTCCCACTCACCGGCAATCAAACTCTATAAGAACAGCTACTGCACTTGTATCTTATACAAAAGTTTTAGAAGTGCTTTTGGGGGTAGCCTAGGACAGGGGCTTGGATTGGCGAAAGCTCGCCTTGGGCCACGCCAGGGGAGCGCCAGCTCATCGCCAAGACTCAAACTACATGTTTTAACTGCAGCACCTTAATTCACTACTATTCAACTACCTCCATACATGGTCCCCTTATCAACGAGCTGTGTCAGGCAGAATTTTGGGTGTTTTCATGGCTTCCATTGTTAACTTTGTCGCCACCCTGCGGTGTATCCACAAAATATTACTGGCAAACTTTATCATGTCCGAATGATTTGAGCGCTTCTTCTCACCTCTTTGGTTCCTCTCTGCTGCCACCCATTGGTTTGGAAGCCTGAGTCATTTAGGGGATGTCGCCATGCCACCTCTATCCCTTCTGCCGCTGCCTCTGCATGCCGTCTCCCCCTATATGTCAGGGGTCAATTATTGCCTGTTTTAGATGCCTACTAGCTGCATTCATTCTTGGTCACTCTGTCAGGTCCATGCTGTTTGCCCATAATTTTGTCCATAATTGTGGCGATTAGCATCCTCCTCGGCTCCTGCAATGCTGCCCCTGCTGTTTCCTGTCCATTTCCGTGGTGTTTCCATCCTTTTCTGAGGTTCCCAGGTGTTTGGCCAAGCTTCCCTGTGCAGAGCCTTGGTCCCCTTGAAAAATGCTCGAGTCTCCCATTGACTTCAATGGGGTTCGTTATTCGAGACGAGCACTCGAGCATCGGGAAAAGTTCGTCTCGAATAACGAGTACCCGAGCATTTTAGTGCTCACTCATCTCTAGACACTAGCGCACAGGGGGAGGTCCTCGGCCCGAACGCACATGCGTTTCCAGAGAAACGCATGCGATTGGCTTAACAATCACCGGAAACGCATGTGGTTCGGTCCGAGGACCGCCCCCTGTGCACAGGGGGCTAGCGTCATGTTATGAATGGACGCCTAGCGGTACGTGTGACCGCGGCCTTAACAGCACTGCCAGTTTTCTGGGGTACAAATGTCTGAGGGTGGATTGTTAAATGCATCCAAAACACAGCCCAACCCCTTTCCCACTTGCGTTTTGGATGCGTTTAAAAATGCAAAGAAAACGGAACGTGGTAAACCATCCTGAGGGTGTGTTCATACATGACGTTTTGTTTGGATTTGTTGTTACGTGTTAATATGTATTTGGCTTATTTGAAAGCGTTTTTCTTCATTGCTGAAGTGTAAACAGCTGTGCCCCAATGTTAACACAGCTGCTTACACTTTCAGGGTGGGTTCACACATGCGTTTTTTAAATGTTACAGTATGTTTTGCTACATTAGAAGCGTTTTTCTTCATTGCTGTAAGTGTAAGCAGCTGTGTAGACATTGTAAACACTATGTTAACACATTGTTTTGTTAATGTGTTAACATGTATGCTTTGTTAACCTATGTGTTAACATGATGTGAACATATGCGTTAACATCACGTTTGCATTGGGTTTTGTAAATGCAAATTTTAACAGTAATATAATTAGGCAAATCGCCTCTCATCAGCCAGTGACATAAGTGGCGTTTTTGTCGCATTTCTGCTGTGATTTCGAATGCATTGCAAATGCAAAACATGCGTTTTCACGTATGGGCGCGTTCACACGGTCCGCTATAGTCACGTTCATAACGCGACGCTAGCACACAGTGGGCGGGGCTCGGGCCGATCGCATATGCGTTTCCCGGGAAACGCATGCGATTAATAACCTGATCGCATGCGTTTCTATGGAAACGCATATGCGATCGCTCCAAACTCCGCCCCCTGTGCGCTAGCGTCGCGTTATGAACGCGGCGCTAGCCGAACGCGTGAACGCGCCCTATGTGTTTTTCAAATGTTTGCTTGCATTTCTGTTTTTAAACACACAGGGGCTTATTGAATAAGGCCGGCGCCACACAGGGCGCTTTGTCTGCGCTTGCAAACGCAAACGCAGACAAAGTTGGTCCCCTTGAAAAATGCTCGAGTCTCCCATTGACTTCAATGGGGTTCGTTATTCGAGACGAGCACTCGAGCATCGGGAAAAGTTCGTCTCGAATAACGAGTACCCGAGCATTTTAGTGTTCGCTCATCTCTAGTAGCTACCTGAGACTGTCTGCACTTCTATTAAATTGGATTTGTATTCCACTGTCATGTGCCAAGCAAAACAACTCCTTCTGTTCTTTAAGTTCTTAAAAATGTTAATAAAGTTATCCATGTTACATATTGTATACTTGCTGTCGGATGTTTGTGGTGCAACCAACCAATTGTTGTGTGCTTCCAATTATTAATTCAGTTGATAATACAAGGGATAACCCCACAAATCACCTATAAATAGGACATTCCTCACAGGGATTTCTTCTTGGATATAAAGAACTATTCATGATATTTCTCTAGATTTTCTCCTCCTGTTCTAATGAATTCAATACTATGTAATTATATGTAAATAAATTCATAATGCTCAGGGATTGCTGTGAGGGAGGCAGGAGGATTCCTGCCAGACTGGTAAAGTCTTTGAATTATTTACTTTCTCCCATCAGAGATATACAGCATATGAAAATCTGTGGGCCTGGTGATGTGCTAAACTTGTTGGCCCACTTTTAAATAAATTGCTATACTTTATCTAGGGGAGGGGGGCATGTCCTCCTCGCGCTGAATCCAACCGCTTCTCCTCAGCTCTTCACAGCGTTCAGCTAGTCATGTAATGTGGCCAGGGTGAAATCACCTCAGGTTCTTTAGCCTTCTAGCATAAGCAAATTGTACCCCATGAATATGTCTGATCACATGATATCACAGCATGCCTTCGTGGACTTCTACTCCTCTCTATCCTCCATAGAGGCTACTGTAATTTCATTTGATCATATACATGCATGGTGTACAGTTTTCTAATATTAGGAGGCTAAAAGACCTAAGATGCTGTTACCCTGGTAACATGACCAGAATTCGTGGGGAGGAGCTGCTTGATTCAGCTCAAGGAGATATTTTTTAAATTGTTTAGTGCGAAAAAAAATTATACAATTTATAAACTGCTGTCATCAAATTTAACAAGGCAATGCTGAAACATTGGAGTCAGGAAAAGAGCAATGAATGCATGCCATAGTGTGAGAGGTGCTAAGCTGATCTGCTGGCAGCATATTATACAGCAGCCGGAGCTGAACATACTGATACATGGGGGTCATTTATTATAGTGAGAACTGTTTGTTCTTGTGATGTAGACAGACTAAAGCCAGAACGTAGCAGGGGGTGCGTGTTCAGTGCTGCAGGGTGCTGGGAATTGCCAGTGATCCCAAATCCTGGATGGGATCTGAAAACTTCCCCTCGTAGCACTTGGGCATTTTTCAAAGACAATTTTACTACGCTTAGTGAGAGCCTAAAAAAAGATAAAGAAGAAGAGTTCCTGCATCAGGGTGCCATAAGAGACCTGGCAGTGAGCTGCTTCAGTAAGTATGATTTCCTCCTATTACCATGGACAAGCCTGTGCCTGCTTTCCCTAGATGCATATATAAATAAACAATTTAAATCATGTTAGGTATTGCCATTTCCCATAATGTCAGATCTATCCAAATGAGATGAACGTGGGTGAATGCTGCAACAGAAAATCAAAAGATGTCAAAATGGTATCAACAAAAAAACGTCATCTCATCCTGTAAATAATTACACGTAACCCAGCTTAGTACAACAAAGTATTAAAAAGTTGTGTGGTTTTTTTAATTTAATTTTTTAAGGTATTAAGACATATTTTTCTTTATTTTTCAGGTTCTATGAAAACCTCCTTTAAATTCTTGCTACCACTACTGTATATCAATGTGTTATTCAGTGACATCTGCATCAACCCTCATACTGTGGAGGATAGAGGCGCACAGAATTGAATTATTAATGACTTTGTACTTATTACTATGAATTTACTTTTATTATTTACAAGTACAAACATGTTTCTCTTGTTTTCTCTCTATATCTGAGGTCATGTACCATAATCATGACCTACCTGATGTCCTGGCACAAGAATATGCATATACAGTACATTAACTCCATTTCAGAAAGAGATCTATAGTCTCCACCTCCCTGTACATGGATAATTATTATAGGGGGACAGTATTTAGTTATAATAGGCGGACTGTGTATAGTTATTATATGGGCATTGCATATAGTGATTATAGGGAGGCTGTATATAGTTATAGGTGATGTATATAGTTATTATAAGTGACTGTATATAGTTATTATAGGGGGGTGTAAATAGTTATTATCAGGGGTGTATATAGTTATTATAGGGGACTGTATATAGTTAATGTTGTGGGACTGTATACAGGTAATGTTGGGGGCTGTATATAGTTATTGCTGGGGAGCTGTATATAGTTATTACTGGGGCTGTATATAGTGATTACTGTGGGAGCTGCATGTAGCAATTACTGGGAGCTGTATACACTAATTGCTGGGGGAGCTGTACATAGTTATTATGGGGGTGTATATAGTTATTATAGGGGGGTGTATATAGTGGTTATTATAGGGGACTGTATGTAGTTATTATAGGGGACTGTATGTAGTTATTATAGGGGCTGTATGTAGTTATTATAGGGGTGTATAAAGTTATTATAGGGGGCTGAATATAGTTATAGGGATGCATTATATAGTTATAGGGGGCTGTATATAGTTATTATAGGAGGGTTGTGTATAATTATTATAGGGGGACTGTGTAAAGTTATTATATGGAGTCTGTTTATAGTTATATAGTTATTATAGGGAGACTGTATATAGTTATTATAGGGGGCTGTATATAGTTATTAAAGGGGAGGTTGTATACAGTTATTATATGGGGGACTGTATATAGTTTTTATAGGGGGACTGTATGTAGTTATACGTGGTGTATATAGTTATTGCAGGAAGAGGAAGTGATATGTGCGTGTTTAGTGTTATATACACTTTTATTGCGGTGGATTTTAGCAATAAGACACCCCCAGGTATCAGAGCCACTCAGGGGACCAGCAATGTGCACCACAATGGGCAATACTGAACATTTCTCTGAACTAATGCAACTATATGAAGTTTATGCTGCAACAAAGATGAGTGGTTTAGTTACACTGGTTTATGTGATGTTACAGGACAGTTTACATATCCTTTAGCAGTGGTTTTAGCTTCCACCCACACACAAGCTCTTTTTAGTTTATGTTCCTGTCACTTTCTGTCATGTGGTGGACTTGTGTTTTTAAGATCTTAGCTTCTTAAAAATGAACCATTAGTTAACCCTCTGTGTGCTCTATATGTCATATGATTGAAAACTATGCTGTAGGTCAGGTCAAGTGATTTCATTGTCTTTAAATGGTTCTTAATAGTCTGAAGGGGTGGTCCAGAATCTTTTTACTAATCCCATATCAAAAGGAGGGGGATACCTGACACAAGCAAGAAACAGCTATTTGTAGAGACAGCAACGTCCATCTTTATGGTCACCAATAACAGCACCATACATAGTATAGCATTATAGCAGTATAGTGTAATATTATATAATACATACACAGATGATTAAAATTCGAGAACAACTTCCCAATTTCCCAAATGTCAAGGCCATTGGCCCACATTTATCAAAATTAGTGCAAACTGTACCAGGAGCAGTTTACCTGTGGAGTGTGTAGGGGGCGACAAATTCATAAAAAGTGGCACACGTTCTTCATGAATGTAACACACCATGAACTGCTCCATCCGTGCACCAACTTTTTTTCGAGTTGCGGTAATAAATGTGGTGCACGGTCTGACTGTGTCCTTTTCAGTGCAGAAATTTGTGTCACGTCAGGCATAGTGCAGCCATGAAATAAATGAAACAAAAGGCACAGGGGCTTTAACCCCTTAAGCACAGAATAAAAATTGAAATGAGATAATCGTAAAAAAAAACACTCATCATAATTAGAGAACACTTTCAGATATCTGAATGTTATTAATCTGTCACCTGGTGCTAATTTCCTTAAAGGAGTTATCCCACAAACTAAAGTTAGGCCCTATCTAGGGATAGGGACTAACTTGCTGATCAGTATGGGTCTCAATGACGAGACCCCCATAGATCACGAAAATAAGAGGTCTAATGGGTAATGGGTAATGTAGCAGATGGCCGCATATGACCGCTCTGCTCCATCCTACGGCACTGAGACCCCCACTGATCAGCAAGTAATTCCCTATCCCGTGGAGCCAAGGAGCTTGTTGTGTGGACAGTGATAGGAAGTATTATGTTTGTTGACAAACTGGGGATGGACTGAAACCAAAGTGTGTAAAGAAGTCAGTGAAAGATGGTCATAGCTTGGGGGATACAGCTACATGGTGGATTGAATGTTAGTCTGTATGAGAACATCCTTTAACAGCACGTTTCCTTCCTTGCGATATTCAGACCTTCTTGAGTTACAAATTGCCATAGAGAAGGCAAGAAGACAATGAATTTGCCTGGGCTATGAGGCTATAGTGTCTGGAGATGCTCCGGATGAAGAAAAGTGGACCATAATTGCTGTGCGAGACACTAGTGACGTCCTGTGGCCACAGGTGTGGCTCTCTCTGTGCTATAGTCATTGCTGTTCTCTAATTATGATCATCACATTTTTTGCAAAATAAAGTTTTTATGTTGAATTTTTTGGTAATTTTGTAAAACATTGTTCTAGTGGCTAGATGCTGTACCCATTACTAAAATTCCATCAATGGAGATTATATTATTTCCGTAAAAGAATCAAGTGATCAAACATTGTTCTCTAATTTTTATCTCCTGTGTATAATAAACATCCCTTTCCCATTATAGAACCTTTCATCCTGTGTTCACACCTGTACTGGTTATTTCTCTCTCTGTGATAAGGACCCAATGTATAAGGTGTGAGGAATGGAGATGGAGGACATACTGGAACACTATCATTATTACACATTACACGTCACTCATTATATCCCTGGGCTGACAGTAAGCAGTCATAGTGAATAGCGCATGCAGCGCCCCCACTAGGAACATAACTGGATGTCACAATGTTTATTTCTTTTAAATAAAGATGTATATTATTGAACAATGAAAAAAATCTCGCTCTTTCACTCTGTGCCGCTGACAGGCGGGGAGCGTCTGATGACGTATGACCGGAGGGCGGAGTTACCGAGAGGCGCTAGCGGCCCGCCCCCTGCTCCTCCGTAGTGACTGTAGTGAGTGGCGCCCCCTCCGCCGCTGTCGGTCACTGAGTGTCGGGGCGGAGAGCAGACGCCACCGGGCTGACAGGCCTCGGCTCCCGTACGAGGCACACAGCGCCGTACAGCCGCTCACTTCCGCCGCCGCCGGGGTGCGATTCTCCGGCTTCCCGGGATGTCAGCGACTTATGGCTCCCTGGGGCTGATGACAGGAGGCGGGGAGGCGGCGGCGCTGCCCACGAGTGCCCCGCTGCTGGCACAGCCTCAGGAGAGCTTTCCGCCGCTGCCCCCGCTGCCCATTGCCTTTGGTGGCCTGGTGCTGGGCCCGGTGGAGGAAGCGGACTCCCTGGACGGACCCGAGTATGAAGAGGAGGAGGTGGAGATCCCGCTCAGCGCGCCCCCCACCAACCAGTAAGTGGCAGAGCCCCGGCTGTCCCCGGGCACACCCTCCTCCACACCCTGCCCGCCCGGGCCCGCATGCCAGGAGCACATTCCTGGGGCAGGGACTGCTGGGACTTGTGGTGTCCCCAGGGAGGTGCTCATGCCCGTCATCTGTGGGCACACGGCACTGTGTAACATGGGTGCTGGGCATGGCATGGCACCCTTCTCTACAGGTGACCCACAGCTACACCGAGATCACACTGTTTACAGCCTGTCAGGGACTGCTGGAACTTGTGGTGCCCCAGGGAGGTGCTAATGCCCGTCATCTGTGGGCACACGGCACTGTGTAACATGGGTGCTGGGCATGGCAGGGCACCCTTCTCTATAGGTGACCCACAGCTACACTGAGATCACACTGTCTACAGCCTGTCAGGGACTGATGGAACTTGTGGTGCCCCCAGGGAGGTGCTAATGCCAGTCATCTGTGGGCACACGTCACTTTGTAATGGGCAGCCATAATATGGGTGCAGGGCATGGCAGGACACACTTCTCTACAGATGACCAACAGCAATGCAGCTACTGTGAGATCACGCTGTCTATCAAGGACTGCTGGGACTTGTGGTGCCAGGTGCTCTGCTAATACCAGTCATTTGTGGGCACAGTGTGTAATGGACAGCACGTCATAAGATGGGTGCTGGGCATGGCACCCTTATATACAGATGTCCAGTGGTACCACCGTTACTGTGAGATCACATTGTCTGTGTGAGCCTGTCAAGGACTGCTGGGGCTTGTGGTGTCCCCATGGAGGTGCTAATGCCAGTCATCTGTGGGCACACGGCACTGTGTAATTAGCAGCAATAAGATGGGTGCTGGGCATGGCAGGACACCTTTCTCTACAGATGACCAGCGGCAACACAGTTACTGTGAGACCACACTCTATCTTGAACTTGTGCCCCCAGAGCTGGGTTATAGCTTCTGATTGGTGCCAGGGTTGCTGCTGTGATACCAGTCATCTGCCGGCTCATTAAGTAGATGTCATTTTTGGCAAGCTCTGTGCAGCGCTGCGGTATCTGTGTGCGCTATATAAAGGAATTATGTTGTAATTGACAGCGTGAAATAGGTGGGTGCTGGGCCTGGAGTAGTAAGTTATGAGGGTAAGTGACCAGCGTTACTACAGCTACGGCCTGTTGGTGCTGGGAGTTGTAGTTCTAGCACTGTGGGGAGGGATGTGTGTGGCACGGCTTGGCACCATTCTTGTATCTGCCAGTATGTACATGTCCTGCTGTAGGAAGATCCCTCGGATCTGTATCATTGAGCACTGATAGTGTCCAGTATATTATCCTCCATCATTGTCCGGCAGAATTGGAAGTTATGAAGTGTGATGTAAATGCTACCGGCTAATAGGGGGCGCTCCTGAAGATCTCTGCTTGCTGTGCTGCCCATGTATTGGTCTGCTGAGATGTAATGTCAGGGTCAGTTCACATGTGGCAGATTACTGAAACATACATGTGAAGAAGGTTAAAACAATCTCCAGACACAAGACAGGATTTTAATAGATTTGGATGCAGTAATGCTCCGATGTTCCCTGCCAATGTTAAAGGGGTTGTCCGGAGGCTGAAACACACTGCTGCTCCTCTCCGGTCCATGGGCAGTTCATGGTATTACGACTAAGCTCCATTAATCTCTATACAACCGTGTTATAATAACCGCACGACATAGTCCACAATGTTTTCTAACCTCTGGAGAATCCCCATGATATATACAGGAGAGGTCAATCCAGTGAAGTAAAGTTCTTGGTGACCCATGTGGGTCAAGGTTCAGATACTTGGGAATGTGCGGCTTGTCTGGATGGGAGAAATCCAGACCAACCAATGATGGACCTGGGGTACTGGGGTACACATCATCATTTCTTCAGTCCTGAGAAGAAAGTTTGGGGCACGTGTATCACAGTTTTTTGGCTGCCACTTTTTCAAGTTTCCTGATGTTAGCCTACGTAATCATTGCAATGTATCTTACAGAGGACCTGTCACCCTGAAAAACGGCACGAGGAGCCGCTTACTGAAGTATGCAGCTCCTGGTGCTAAAACAGAGGCAGCAGTGATGGCGTTATCAGAAACCAAACACTGCTGCGCTGTACACTGGAACCGCTGCACCACTCTCAAAGCGGTATGGCGTATTCATGAGGGGGAGGGCGGGGGCACTACCTCTCCCCCAGACCACCTCGGCCTCTCCATGGGCCAACGGTGACTGCTGGGTGTAATGCAGAAGTCACCGCCCCAATCCCACTCCTCGTGAATATGCCGGACCACTTTGAGAGCGCTCCGGCATTTCCAGTGTACAGCACAGCAGTGTTCGGGGGGGGGTTCTGATAACGCTAGCAGTGTAACACTGCTGCGTCTGTTTTAGCACTAGGAGCTGCTTACCTTAGTAAGCAGCTCCCAGTACCATTTTTCAGGGCAACAGGTCACCCAGAAATTGGGCACTAGGAGCTGCTTACTAAAGTATCTAGCATTACCGTAAACCTCCGGTAACTATATTTAACACTGTGGTGGAGTACAATGCAAATGTCAGACCACTCGCCAAGCATGTATTTATGAGGGGGCGGGGTAAGGGGTGGTGAGTGCTGCATGACACGCGGCAGTCACCGCCGGCCTATGGAGCGAGCGGGGTGGTCCGGGGAAGAGACAGCACCTCGGACAGCCCCCTCATGAATAGGTCGGACTGCTTTGCGAGCAGTCCGGCATTTACATTGTACTCCGCCGCAGTGTTAGATAGCGTTACCGGAGGTTTCCGGTAACTGTATCATTCTAACACTGTGGTGTTTGTTTAAGCACCAAAGTGCTAAAGTAAGCAGCTCCTTGTGCCGTTTTTCAGGGTGACAGGTCCTCTTTAAGTTTTTTCGCTTTGTTATACACGTGATGAGTTGCCTGTTTAGTCTAATTTTTTCAACTTTTTGTGGTGTGCAACTTTTTACTCCTGAATAGTTGCCCCCAAAAGTAAGTCTAAATCTAGCATGCTGTGTTTTGAGACATATTAGGTGCAAAATGGGACAATTTTGGAGCCCAAAAGTCGCACAAGTTGAATAAACATCTGGGCTACAAAGCTAAATCCGCCACACGGCACTAAATACTGGAGGCCGCTAACTTTGTTGCAATGCTTAATTCTGCGCCTAAAGAGTCACAAACTGCGAAAAGTCTCAAAAGAAAAAGAAAGCAATAGGAGTGATACATGTCCCCCTGGTGAATCATACGGTTTCCCCATTATTTTATTGGTAGCGTCATAAATTTTATTTCTGAAACCTTCTCTCCAACCACAGAGCGGCTGCCGAATACCCAGCCCGTGGATCATTTGTTAACCCCTTCCCAACAGTTGACGTAATAGTACTGCATGGCGGAAGGTCAGAAGCCGCGGGTGTCGGCTATATATTATAGCCGACACCTGCCTCTAACACCCGCGATCGGAGATTTCTCTGATCGCGGGTGTTAACCCCTAATACGCCGCGAACGCAAACAAAGTCGCGCCCACCGGGGCGGGCCTGGGCCCGATCGCATCGGCGTTTCTATGGAAACGCCTGCGATCGGGAATGAGCCGCCGGTGTTTCGCGTTAAATTAACGGGCTGCGTCCATCAATACAACATCTGAGGAGATTTGCCTAATTACATAGCTGTTAACATTTACGTTTACAAAACGCATGCATGAACGAGTTGATAACAAGTGTGGTAACAGCACATTAATATAGCATTTTGTAAACAAATGTTAGCAGCAATCAGATCACATTAACGCCTATACAAGCGTCTATGATGCACAATGAAATGCATGCGTGCGGTCACACGTTGCGTTTAACACATGCGTTTAAAAATGCATTGCAACAGCTGAAGTGGGATTTGCCTAATTAGACAGCTGTTAACCCTTTTGTTTACAAAACATGACTGTTAACACATTTACAAATGTGTTAACATCGCATTGACGCAAGCGTTAGCATTTGCGTTTTGTAAACACAAGTGTTAAAAGCTGTTTAATTAGGCAAATCTCTCTCAAGCTGTTGCTTAAACGCAACGTGTGCCCGCACCCGGTGTCTTGTTACCAATCACTTGTGTTTCCATAGAAATGCATATGCGACTGTACTGAGGGGTTTCCCCGTAAGGGTGGTGACACACGTGGCGTTTTTAGGCCGTTTTTGGGGCGTTTTTAGTAGTGCATTTTCAGATTGGGAAAAAACGCATGCATTTTTGACCAGTTTGAATTAAGATAATTGGTCAAACCTGTCAAAAACGCACTGCTTAAAAACAGGCCAAAACCTGTTCAAAACGCCACGTGTGCCATCACCCTTAAACGTATGGCACAGATGTATCCCACTGTTTGCTGAAACTTTAGGATATGTCGCCCTGGACCCCTCCTCCACACTGAATTCAGGGGGAGCAGTGAAGAGCAGCTGTATCCGGTGATTGGCTGCTGCGGTTGTAGCATGGCTGGAGCCCCCTAGCTGTTCATTATAGCCATCGCTACAGCCTGCAGGGCTTTATTGAGTCTATGAATGTGCCATGCATAGAAAACTCGTAGCCTGCGCCACACTTGATATTTCAGGAAATGACGGGCGACTGTGGGGGCTACAGGGCCTTGGTGCAGTACGTGAGCGTCATGTCACGCCACTATTTGGGGTGTTTCCCCAGTGTCACTTATAACTGGGTCCCCCCCTCCCCCCCCCCCCCCCTCATTCCTGAAGTATTGACATATCAATAGGATGGAAAGACGTAGCTTGCTTTTACATTGGATAGGTCTTAGGGTGAAGACACACATGGCGTTTTTGGGCCGTTTTTACTGAGTGCGTTTTCAGATCGTTAAAAACGCATGCGTTTTTGTCCGTTTTTTATCGCGCAATTTCGGAAAAATTAATTTAACGCGAAACACCGGCGGCTCGTTCCCGATCGCAGGCGTTTCCATAGAAACGCCGATGCGATCGGGCCGAGGCCCGCCCCGGTGGGCGCGACTTTGTTTGCGTTTGCAAGCGCAGACAAAGCGCCCTGTGTGGCGCCGGCCTAAGGGTGAAGACACACATGGCGTTTTTGGGCTGTTTTTACTAAGTGCGTTTTCAGATCGTAAAAAAACGCATGCGTTAAAAAACGCAGCCAAAAAAACGCGGCCCGATCGCATCAACGTTTCTATGGAAACGCCTGTGAGCGAGAATGAGCCGCCAGTGTTTTGCGTTAATTTAATCACAGCTTTGTTTGCGTTTGCAAGCGCAGACAAAGCGCCACATCTGACATCACCTTTATACTGAGCAGACGGAGGCAACAATTATACTTAACGTGATGTGAACCCAGCTTAACAAAGCTGTTAACATTGCCTAACGTGTGTGTTAACACATGCATTTGTTAACATAATGTTAACAGCTATGTAATCATGCCAATCTCAGCTGTTCTGATGCATTTGAAAACGCATGTGTTACTGCCACGCGTGAACTCACACTCAAACCAGCCAAACGCATGTTACTATGTAGAATACATCTGTTCACCTTGTGTGCACACACCCTGAGCCTTTGCAGTATTACAGGTAAAATTGATTGTGTCCTTTTTGGAAATGATGTGTTTTGCTATTTGGTGAAGCCTCTTGGGGTCCTGGTGATTAGTTTATCCTCTGAATCCTCCTTCGAATTTGTTACTGAAAACAGAGACTGACCGAGGACTCGCTGCACACATAAATACTGACCAGGACCGAGTAAGGTAGAAAATAGCATAAATAGACTATTTTATTTGTGCATCACGTTAGGGTCATGTCACACATGGCGTTTTTGGGCCGTTTTTAGTTAGTGGTTTTCAGATCGTAAAAACCGCATGTGTTAAAAAACGCATCCGTTTTTAAAAATGCATCTTTTTTGTTCGTTTTTAACTGTGCAAATTTAGAAAACTGGACAAAAATGCATGCGTTTTTTACGATCTGAAAACGCACTAACTAAAAACGGCCTAAAAACACCATGTGTGACATCACCCTAACATGAAGCACAAATAAAATATTTTATTCATGCTATTTTCTAGGACACATTTCACTCTTCTTCACACTTATTGTGCTTCTTAATTTTTTATTTATTTTTTTTTTTATACACCGGATTCAATGAACAGTCAATTTTTCAGATGAAGTTTTTGATGCCCAAACCAGGAGCGGAGTAAAAAAATAAAATAAAATAAAATGAGGAGCTTCTCTCAATGATATGTTCTTACCTATTATAATCCACACCAGTTTTTGGCTTCAAAAACTGCATTGCAAAAACTGAACGTGTGAACGCAGCCCGAGGGTTCATCCACACGTTCAGTATTTCACATGCACTATTCAAAGCCTAAAGCAGGTGTGGATCATAATGAGAACATATCATTGACAGGTGCTACCCCTTCTCTTTTTAATTTTTTTTTTTAATATGCATCTTCTGATTTGCACATAGGAAACTGCATCTGAAAAACTGATTGTGTGAACGCACCCTAAAGAACAACCTGTTTGTGGTCTCCTTTCAGGACAAGTGTAGTGATGTTCTCCAAGGAAAGTGGCTTTGACACCCCTATAAATATTCATATGTGAAATCCTTGCTCTGCTGCTTATATAGACATATATTTTTAAGAATCTTTCAGGACAGGTTGACAGAACAGTTGTGATAAGTTTTGAAGCCAGAGATTCTTTGTCTTTAGAATAACATCAGAAGTATGGTTTTAGATGCCATCGAGCTCAGGATGGAGACCCCTCATAGGGTCTGTTTAAATTGCTGGTAAAAAATAAATTGAAGTTCAGCTGAGACTTTTTTTTTTCTTATTTCTACCATTTTGGACTCTGCAATGGAGGTCACTAACAGAACGTCAGGCAGAGGTGACCGCTGTCTGCTGATGGGGTTTCTGTTGTTGCACATGTAAATCAGGGGCTACAAGAAATGTGGATATATTCTGTATCTTATCTGAGAAAAGTTCCTCTTTTCCCCTTCTCTTCTCCCTTTCACAGCCAAATTCTTCCTTTTGAGACTGCGTTCACACACGGCAATTGCATTGTATCTAGAAAAGCAACACTTAATTTCTAATCAGCCAATCACATGGCGGCAACTCAGTGCATTGGTCCCCTTGAAAAATGCTCGAGTCTCCCATTGACTTCAATGGGGTTCGTTATTCGAGACGAGCACTCGAGCATCGGGAAAAGTTCGTCTCGAATAACGAGTACCCGAGCATTTTAGTGTTCGCTCATCTCTAGTAGCTACCTGAGACTGTCTGCACTTCTATTAAATTGGATTTGTATTCCACTGTCATGTGCCAAGCAAAACAACTCCTTCTGTTCTTTAAGTTCTTAAAAATGTTAATAAAGTTATCCATGTTACATATTGTATACTTGCTGTCGGATGTTTGTGGTGCAACCAACCAATTGTTGTGTGCTTCCAATTATTAATTCAGTTGATAATACAAGGGATAACCCCACAAATCACCTATAAATAGGACATTCCTCACAGGGATTTCTTCTTGGATATAAAGAACTATTCATGATATTTCTCTAGATTTTCTCCTCCTGTTCTAATGAATTCAATACTATGTAATTATATGTAAATAAATTCATAATGCTCAGGGATTGCTGTGAGGGAGGCAGGAGGATTCCTGCCAGACTGGTAAAGTCTTTGAATTATTTACTTTCTCCCATCAGAGATATACAGCATATGAAAATCTGTGGGCCTGGTGATGTGCTAAACTTGTTGGCCCACTTTTAAATAAATTGCTATACTTTATCTAGGGGAGGGGGGCATGTCCTCCTCGCGCTGAATCCAACCGCTTCTCCTCAGCTCTTCACAGCGTTCAGCTAGTCATGTAATGTGGCCAGGGTGAAATCACCTCAGGTTCTTTAGCCTTCTAGCATAAGCAAATTGTACCCCATGAATATGTCTGATCACATGATATCACAGCATGCCTTCGTGGACTTCTACTCCTCTCTATCCTCCATAGAGGCTACTGTAATTTCATTTGATCATATACATGCATGGTGTACAGTTTTCTAATATTAGGAGGCTAAAAGACCTAAGATGCTGTTACCCTGGTAACATGACCAGAATTCGTGGGGAGGAGCTGCTTGATTCAGCTCAAGGAGATATTTTTTAAATTGTTTAGTGCGAAAAAAAATTATACAATTTATAAACTGCTGTCATCAAATTTAACAAGGCAATGCTGAAACATTGGAGTCAGGAAAAGAGCAATGAATGCATGCCATAGTGTGAGAGGTGCTAAGCTGATCTGCTGGCAGCATATTATACAGCAGCCGGAGCTGAACATACTGATACATGGGGGTCATTTATTATAGTGAGAACTGTTTGTTCTTGTGATGTAGACAGACTAAAGCCAGAACGTAGCAGGGGGTGCGTGTTCAGTGCTGCAGGGTGCTGGGAATTGCCAGTGATCCCAAATCCTGGATGGGATCTGAAAACTTCCCCTCGTAGCACTTGGGCATTTTTCAAAGACAATTTTACTACGCTTAGTGAGAGCCTAAAAAAAGATAAAGAAGAAGAGTTCCTGCATCAGGGTGCCATAAGAGACCTGGCAGTGAGCTGCTTCAGTAAGTATGATTTCCTCCTATTACCATGGACAAGCCTGTGCCTGCTTTCCCTAGATGCATATATAAATAAACAATTTAAATCATGTTAGGTATTGCCATTTCCCATAATGTCAGATCTATCCAAATGAGATGAACGTGGGTGAATGCTGCAACAGAAAATCAAAAGATGTCAAAATGGTATCAACAAAAAAACGTCATCTCATCCTGTAAATAATTACACGTAACCCAGCTTAGTACAACAAAGTATTAAAAAGTTGTGTGGTTTTTTTAATTTAATTTTTTAAGGTATTAAGACATATTTTTCTTTATTTTTCAGGTTCTATGAAAACCTCCTTTAAATTCTTGCTACCACTACTGTATATCAATGTGTTATTCAGTGACATCTGCATCAACCCTCATACTGTGGAGGATAGAGGCGCACAGAATTGAATTATTAATGACTTTGTACTTATTACTATGAATTTACTTTTATTATTTACAAGTACAAACATGTTTCTCTTGTTTTCTCTCTATATCTGAGGTCATGTACCATAATCATGACCTACCTGATGTCCTGGCACAAGAATATGCATATACAGTACATTAACTCCATTTCAGAAAGAGATCTATAGTCTCCACCTCCCTGTACATGGATAATTATTATAGGGGGACAGTATTTAGTTATAATAGGCGGACTGTGTATAGTTATTATATGGGCATTGCATATAGTGATTATAGGGAGGCTGTATATAGTTATAGGTGATGTATATAGTTATTATAAGTGACTGTATATAGTTATTATAGGGGGGTGTAAATAGTTATTATCAGGGGTGTATATAGTTATTATAGGGGACTGTATATAGTTAATGTTGTGGGACTGTATACAGGTAATGTTGGGGGCTGTATATAGTTATTGCTGGGGAGCTGTATATAGTTATTACTGGGGCTGTATATAGTGATTACTGTGGGAGCTGCATGTAGCAATTACTGGGAGCTGTATACACTAATTGCTGGGGGAGCTGTACATAGTTATTATGGGGGTGTATATAGTTATTATAGGGGGGTGTATATAGTGGTTATTATAGGGGACTGTATGTAGTTATTATAGGGGACTGTATGTAGTTATTATAGGGGCTGTATGTAGTTATTATAGGGGTGTATAAAGTTATTATAGGGGGCTGAATATAGTTATAGGGATGCATTATATAGTTATAGGGGGCTGTATATAGTTATTATAGGAGGGTTGTGTATAATTATTATAGGGGGACTGTGTAAAGTTATTATATGGAGTCTGTTTATAGTTATATAGTTATTATAGGGAGACTGTATATAGTTATTATAGGGGGCTGTATATAGTTATTAAAGGGGAGGTTGTATACAGTTATTATATGGGGGACTGTATATAGTTTTTATAGGGGGACTGTATGTAGTTATACGTGGTGTATATAGTTATTGCAGGAAGAGGAAGTGATATGTGCGTGTTTAGTGTTATATACACTTTTATTGCGGTGGATTTTAGCAATAAGACACCCCCAGGTATCAGAGCCACTCAGGGGACCAGCAATGTGCACCACAATGGGCAATACTGAACATTTCTCTGAACTAATGCAACTATATGAAGTTTATGCTGCAACAAAGATGAGTGGTTTAGTTACACTGGTTTATGTGATGTTACAGGACAGTTTACATATCCTTTAGCAGTGGTTTTAGCTTCCACCCACACACAAGCTCTTTTTAGTTTATGTTCCTGTCACTTTCTGTCATGTGGTGGACTTGTGTTTTTAAGATCTTAGCTTCTTAAAAATGAACCATTAGTTAACCCTCTGTGTGCTCTATATGTCATATGATTGAAAACTATGCTGTAGGTCAGGTCAAGTGATTTCATTGTCTTTAAATGGTTCTTAATAGTCTGAAGGGGTGGTCCAGAATCTTTTTACTAATCCCATATCAAAAGGAGGGGGATACCTGACACAAGCAAGAAACAGCTATTTGTAGAGACAGCAACGTCCATCTTTATGGTCACCAATAACAGCACCATACATAGTATAGCATTATAGCAGTATAGTGTAATATTATATAATACATACACAGATGATTAAAATTCGAGAACAACTTCCCAATTTCCCAAATGTCAAGGCCATTGGCCCACATTTATCAAAATTAGTGCAAACTGTACCAGGAGCAGTTTACCTGTGGAGTGTGTAGGGGGCGACAAATTCATAAAAAGTGGCACACGTTCTTCATGAATGTAACACACCATGAACTGCTCCATCCGTGCACCAACTTTTTTTCGAGTTGCGGTAATAAATGTGGTGCACGGTCTGACTGTGTCCTTTTCAGTGCAGAAATTTGTGTCACGTCAGGCATAGTGCAGCCATGAAATAAATGAAACAAAAGGCACAGGGGCTTTAACCCCTTAAGCACAGAATAAAAATTGAAATGAGATAATCGTAAAAAAAAACACTCATCATAATTAGAGAACACTTTCAGATATCTGAATGTTATTAATCTGTCACCTGGTGCTAATTTCCTTAAAGGAGTTATCCCACAAACTAAAGTTAGGCCCTATCTAGGGATAGGGACTAACTTGCTGATCAGTATGGGTCTCAATGACGAGACCCCCATAGATCACGAAAATAAGAGGTCTAATGGGTAATGGGTAATGTAGCAGATGGCCGCATATGACCGCTCTGCTCCATCCTACGGCACTGAGACCCCCACTGATCAGCAAGTAATTCCCTATCCCGTGGAGCCAAGGAGCTTGTTGTGTGGACAGTGATAGGAAGTATTATGTTTGTTGACAAACTGGGGATGGACTGAAACCAAAGTGTGTAAAGAAGTCAGTGAAAGATGGTCATAGCTTGGGGGATACAGCTACATGGTGGATTGAATGTTAGTCTGTATGAGAACATCCTTTAACAGCACGTTTCCTTCCTTGCGATATTCAGACCTTCTTGAGTTACAAATTGCCATAGAGAAGGCAAGAAGACAATGAATTTGCCTGGGCTATGAGGCTATAGTGTCTGGAGATGCTCCGGATGAAGAAAAGTGGACCATAATTGCTGTGCGAGACACTAGTGACGTCCTGTGGCCACAGGTGTGGCTCTCTCTGTGCTATAGTCATTGCTGTTCTCTAATTATGATCATCACATTTTTTGCAAAATAAAGTTTTTATGTTGAATTTTTTGGTAATTTTGTAAAACATTGTTCTAGTGGCTAGATGCTGTACCCATTACTAAAATTCCATCAATGGAGATTATATTATTTCCGTAAAAGAATCAAGTGATCAAACATTGTTCTCTAATTTTTATCTCCTGTGTATAATAAACATCCCTTTCCCATTATAGAACCTTTCATCCTGTGTTCACACCTGTACTGGTTATTTCTCTCTCTGTGATAAGGACCCAATGTATAAGGTGTGAGGAATGGAGATGGAGGACATACTGGAACACTATCATTATTACACATTACACGTCACTCATTATATCCCTGGGCTGACAGTAAGCAGTCATAGTGAATAGCGCATGCAGCGCCCCCACTAGGAACATAACTGGATGTCACAATGTTTATTTCTTTTAAATAAAGATGTATATTATTGAACAATGAAAAAAATCTCGCTCTTTCACTCTGTGCCGCTGACAGGCGGGGAGCGTCTGATGACGTATGACCGGAGGGCGGAGTTACCGAGAGGCGCTAGCGGCCCGCCCCCTGCTCCTCCGTAGTGACTGTAGTGAGTGGCGCCCCCTCCGCCGCTGTCGGTCACTGAGTGTCGGGGCGGAGAGCAGACGCCACCGGGCTGACAGGCCTCGGCTCCCGTACGAGGCACACAGCGCCGTACAGCCGCTCACTTCCGCCGCCGCCGGGGTGCGATTCTCCGGCTTCCCGGGATGTCAGCGACTTATGGCTCCCTGGGGCTGATGACAGGAGGCGGGGAGGCGGCGGCGCTGCCCACGAGTGCCCCGCTGCTGGCACAGCCTCAGGAGAGCTTTCCGCCGCTGCCCCCGCTGCCCATTGCCTTTGGTGGCCTGGTGCTGGGCCCGGTGGAGGAAGCGGACTCCCTGGACGGACCCGAGTATGAAGAGGAGGAGGTGGAGATCCCGCTCAGCGCGCCCCCCACCAACCAGTAAGTGGCAGAGCCCCGGCTGTCCCCGGGCACACCCTCCTCCACACCCTGCCCGCCCGGGCCCGCATGCCAGGAGCACATTCCTGGGGCAGGGACTGCTGGGACTTGTGGTGTCCCCAGGGAGGTGCTCATGCCCGTCATCTGTGGGCACACGGCACTGTGTAACATGGGTGCTGGGCATGGCATGGCACCCTTCTCTACAGGTGACCCACAGCTACACCGAGATCACACTGTTTACAGCCTGTCAGGGACTGCTGGAACTTGTGGTGCCCCAGGGAGGTGCTAATGCCCGTCATCTGTGGGCACACGGCACTGTGTAACATGGGTGCTGGGCATGGCAGGGCACCCTTCTCTATAGGTGACCCACAGCTACACTGAGATCACACTGTCTACAGCCTGTCAGGGACTGATGGAACTTGTGGTGCCCCCAGGGAGGTGCTAATGCCAGTCATCTGTGGGCACACGTCACTTTGTAATGGGCAGCCATAATATGGGTGCAGGGCATGGCAGGACACACTTCTCTACAGATGACCAACAGCAATGCAGCTACTGTGAGATCACGCTGTCTATCAAGGACTGCTGGGACTTGTGGTGCCAGGTGCTCTGCTAATACCAGTCATTTGTGGGCACAGTGTGTAATGGACAGCACGTCATAAGATGGGTGCTGGGCATGGCACCCTTATATACAGATGTCCAGTGGTACCACCGTTACTGTGAGATCACATTGTCTGTGTGAGCCTGTCAAGGACTGCTGGGGCTTGTGGTGTCCCCATGGAGGTGCTAATGCCAGTCATCTGTGGGCACACGGCACTGTGTAATTAGCAGCAATAAGATGGGTGCTGGGCATGGCAGGACACCTTTCTCTACAGATGACCAGCGGCAACACAGTTACTGTGAGACCACACTCTATCTTGAACTTGTGCCCCCAGAGCTGGGTTATAGCTTCTGATTGGTGCCAGGGTTGCTGCTGTGATACCAGTCATCTGCCGGCTCATTAAGTAGATGTCATTTTTGGCAAGCTCTGTGCAGCGCTGCGGTATCTGTGTGCGCTATATAAAGGAATTATGTTGTAATTGACAGCGTGAAATAGGTGGGTGCTGGGCCTGGAGTAGTAAGTTATGAGGGTAAGTGACCAGCGTTACTACAGCTACGGCCTGTTGGTGCTGGGAGTTGTAGTTCTAGCACTGTGGGGAGGGATGTGTGTGGCACGGCTTGGCACCATTCTTGTATCTGCCAGTATGTACATGTCCTGCTGTAGGAAGATCCCTCGGATCTGTATCATTGAGCACTGATAGTGTCCAGTATATTATCCTCCATCATTGTCCGGCAGAATTGGAAGTTATGAAGTGTGATGTAAATGCTACCGGCTAATAGGGGGCGCTCCTGAAGATCTCTGCTTGCTGTGCTGCCCATGTATTGGTCTGCTGAGATGTAATGTCAGGGTCAGTTCACATGTGGCAGATTACTGAAACATACATGTGAAGAAGGTTAAAACAATCTCCAGACACAAGACAGGATTTTAATAGATTTGGATGCAGTAATGCTCCGATGTTCCCTGCCAATGTTAAAGGGGTTGTCCGGAGGCTGAAACACACTGCTGCTCCTCTCCGGTCCATGGGCAGTTCATGGTATTACGACTAAGCTCCATTAATCTCTATACAACCGTGTTATAATAACCGCACGACATAGTCCACAATGTTTTCTAACCTCTGGAGAATCCCCATGATATATACAGGAGAGGTCAATCCAGTGAAGTAAAGTTCTTGGTGACCCATGTGGGTCAAGGTTCAGATACTTGGGAATGTGCGGCTTGTCTGGATGGGAGAAATCCAGACCAACCAATGATGGACCTGGGGTACTGGGGTACACATCATCATTTCTTCAGTCCTGAGAAGAAAGTTTGGGGCACGTGTATCACAGTTTTTTGGCTGCCACTTTTTCAAGTTTCCTGATGTTAGCCTACGTAATCATTGCAATGTATCTTACAGAGGACCTGTCACCCTGAAAAACGGCACGAGGAGCCGCTTACTGAAGTATGCAGCTCCTGGTGCTAAAACAGAGGCAGCAGTGATGGCGTTATCAGAAACCAAACACTGCTGCGCTGTACACTGGAACCGCTGCACCACTCTCAAAGCGGTATGGCGTATTCATGAGGGGGAGGGCGGGGGCACTACCTCTCCCCCAGACCACCTCGGCCTCTCCATGGGCCAACGGTGACTGCTGGGTGTAATGCAGAAGTCACCGCCCCAATCCCACTCCTCGTGAATATGCCGGACCACTTTGAGAGCGCTCCGGCATTTCCAGTGTACAGCACAGCAGTGTTCGGGGGGGGGTTCTGATAACGCTAGCAGTGTAACACTGCTGCGTCTGTTTTAGCACTAGGAGCTGCTTACCTTAGTAAGCAGCTCCCAGTACCATTTTTCAGGGCAACAGGTCACCCAGAAATTGGGCACTAGGAGCTGCTTACTAAAGTATCTAGCATTACCGTAAACCTCCGGTAACTATATTTAACACTGTGGTGGAGTACAATGCAAATGTCAGACCACTCGCCAAGCATGTATTTATGAGGGGGCGGGGTAAGGGGTGGTGAGTGCTGCATGACACGCGGCAGTCACCGCCGGCCTATGGAGCGAGCGGGGTGGTCCGGGGAAGAGACAGCACCTCGGACAGCCCCCTCATGAATAGGTCGGACTGCTTTGCGAGCAGTCCGGCATTTACATTGTACTCCGCCGCAGTGTTAGATAGCGTTACCGGAGGTTTCCGGTAACTGTATCATTCTAACACTGTGGTGTTTGTTTAAGCACCAAAGTGCTAAAGTAAGCAGCTCCTTGTGCCGTTTTTCAGGGTGACAGGTCCTCTTTAAGTTTTTTCGCTTTGTTATACACGTGATGAGTTGCCTGTTTAGTCTAATTTTTTCAACTTTTTGTGGTGTGCAACTTTTTACTCCTGAATAGTTGCCCCCAAAAGTAAGTCTAAATCTAGCATGCTGTGTTTTGAGACATATTAGGTGCAAAATGGGACAATTTTGGAGCCCAAAAGTCGCACAAGTTGAATAAACATCTGGGCTACAAAGCTAAATCCGCCACACGGCACTAAATACTGGAGGCCGCTAACTTTGTTGCAATGCTTAATTCTGCGCCTAAAGAGTCACAAACTGCGAAAAGTCTCAAAAGAAAAAGAAAGCAATAGGAGTGATACATGTCCCCCTGGTGAATCATACGGTTTCCCCATTATTTTATTGGTAGCGTCATAAATTTTATTTCTGAAACCTTCTCTCCAACCACAGAGCGGCTGCCGAATACCCAGCCCGTGGATCATTTGTTAACCCCTTCCCAACAGTTGACGTAATAGTACTGCATGGCGGAAGGTCAGAAGCCGCGGGTGTCGGCTATATATTATAGCCGACACCTGCCTCTAACACCCGCGATCGGAGATTTCTCTGATCGCGGGTGTTAACCCCTAATACGCCGCGAACGCAAACAAAGTCGCGCCCACCGGGGCGGGCCTGGGCCCGATCGCATCGGCGTTTCTATGGAAACGCCTGCGATCGGGAATGAGCCGCCGGTGTTTCGCGTTAAATTAACGGGCTGCGTCCATCAATACAACATCTGAGGAGATTTGCCTAATTACATAGCTGTTAACATTTACGTTTACAAAACGCATGCATGAACGAGTTGATAACAAGTGTGGTAACAGCACATTAATATAGCATTTTGTAAACAAATGTTAGCAGCAATCAGATCACATTAACGCCTATACAAGCGTCTATGATGCACAATGAAATGCATGCGTGCGGTCACACGTTGCGTTTAACACATGCGTTTAAAAATGCATTGCAACAGCTGAAGTGGGATTTGCCTAATTAGACAGCTGTTAACCCTTTTGTTTACAAAACATGACTGTTAACACATTTACAAATGTGTTAACATCGCATTGACGCAAGCGTTAGCATTTGCGTTTTGTAAACACAAGTGTTAAAAGCTGTTTAATTAGGCAAATCTCTCTCAAGCTGTTGCTTAAACGCAACGTGTGCCCGCACCCGGTGTCTTGTTACCAATCACTTGTGTTTCCATAGAAATGCATATGCGACTGTACTGAGGGGTTTCCCCGTAAGGGTGGTGACACACGTGGCGTTTTTAGGCCGTTTTTGGGGCGTTTTTAGTAGTGCATTTTCAGATTGGGAAAAAACGCATGCATTTTTGACCAGTTTGAATTAAGATAATTGGTCAAACCTGTCAAAAACGCACTGCTTAAAAACAGGCCAAAACCTGTTCAAAACGCCACGTGTGCCATCACCCTTAAACGTATGGCACAGATGTATCCCACTGTTTGCTGAAACTTTAGGATATGTCGCCCTGGACCCCTCCTCCACACTGAATTCAGGGGGAGCAGTGAAGAGCAGCTGTATCCGGTGATTGGCTGCTGCGGTTGTAGCATGGCTGGAGCCCCCTAGCTGTTCATTATAGCCATCGCTACAGCCTGCAGGGCTTTATTGAGTCTATGAATGTGCCATGCATAGAAAACTCGTAGCCTGCGCCACACTTGATATTTCAGGAAATGACGGGCGACTGTGGGGGCTACAGGGCCTTGGTGCAGTACGTGAGCGTCATGTCACGCCACTATTTGGGGTGTTTCCCCAGTGTCACTTATAACTGGGTCCCCCCCTCCCCCCCCCCCCCCCTCATTCCTGAAGTATTGACATATCAATAGGATGGAAAGACGTAGCTTGCTTTTACATTGGATAGGTCTTAGGGTGAAGACACACATGGCGTTTTTGGGCCGTTTTTACTGAGTGCGTTTTCAGATCGTTAAAAACGCATGCGTTTTTGTCCGTTTTTTATCGCGCAATTTCGGAAAAATTAATTTAACGCGAAACACCGGCGGCTCGTTCCCGATCGCAGGCGTTTCCATAGAAACGCCGATGCGATCGGGCCGAGGCCCGCCCCGGTGGGCGCGACTTTGTTTGCGTTTGCAAGCGCAGACAAAGCGCCCTGTGTGGCGCCGGCCTAAGGGTGAAGACACACATGGCGTTTTTGGGCTGTTTTTACTAAGTGCGTTTTCAGATCGTAAAAAAACGCATGCGTTAAAAAACGCAGCCAAAAAAACGCGGCCCGATCGCATCAACGTTTCTATGGAAACGCCTGTGAGCGAGAATGAGCCGCCAGTGTTTTGCGTTAATTTAATCACAGCTTTGTTTGCGTTTGCAAGCGCAGACAAAGCGCCACATCTGACATCACCTTTATACTGAGCAGACGGAGGCAACAATTATACTTAACGTGATGTGAACCCAGCTTAACAAAGCTGTTAACATTGCCTAACGTGTGTGTTAACACATGCATTTGTTAACATAATGTTAACAGCTATGTAATCATGCCAATCTCAGCTGTTCTGATGCATTTGAAAACGCATGTGTTACTGCCACGCGTGAACTCACACTCAAACCAGCCAAACGCATGTTACTATGTAGAATACATCTGTTCACCTTGTGTGCACACACCCTGAGCCTTTGCAGTATTACAGGTAAAATTGATTGTGTCCTTTTTGGAAATGATGTGTTTTGCTATTTGGTGAAGCCTCTTGGGGTCCTGGTGATTAGTTTATCCTCTGAATCCTCCTTCGAATTTGTTACTGAAAACAGAGACTGACCGAGGACTCGCTGCACACATAAATACTGACCAGGACCGAGTAAGGTAGAAAATAGCATAAATAGACTATTTTATTTGTGCATCACGTTAGGGTCATGTCACACATGGCGTTTTTGGGCCGTTTTTAGTTAGTGGTTTTCAGATCGTAAAAACCGCATGTGTTAAAAAACGCATCCGTTTTTAAAAATGCATCTTTTTTGTTCGTTTTTAACTGTGCAAATTTAGAAAACTGGACAAAAATGCATGCGTTTTTTACGATCTGAAAACGCACTAACTAAAAACGGCCTAAAAACACCATGTGTGACATCACCCTAACATGAAGCACAAATAAAATATTTTATTCATGCTATTTTCTAGGACACATTTCACTCTTCTTCACACTTATTGTGCTTCTTAATTTTTTATTTATTTTTTTTTTTATACACCGGATTCAATGAACAGTCAATTTTTCAGATGAAGTTTTTGATGCCCAAACCAGGAGCGGAGTAAAAAAATAAAATAAAATAAAATGAGGAGCTTCTCTCAATGATATGTTCTTACCTATTATAATCCACACCAGTTTTTGGCTTCAAAAACTGCATTGCAAAAACTGAACGTGTGAACGCAGCCCGAGGGTTCATCCACACGTTCAGTATTTCACATGCACTATTCAAAGCCTAAAGCAGGTGTGGATCATAATGAGAACATATCATTGACAGGTGCTACCCCTTCTCTTTTTAATTTTTTTTTTTAATATGCATCTTCTGATTTGCACATAGGAAACTGCATCTGAAAAACTGATTGTGTGAACGCACCCTAAAGAACAACCTGTTTGTGGTCTCCTTTCAGGACAAGTGTAGTGATGTTCTCCAAGGAAAGTGGCTTTGACACCCCTATAAATATTCATATGTGAAATCCTTGCTCTGCTGCTTATATAGACATATATTTTTAAGAATCTTTCAGGACAGGTTGACAGAACAGTTGTGATAAGTTTTGAAGCCAGAGATTCTTTGTCTTTAGAATAACATCAGAAGTATGGTTTTAGATGCCATCGAGCTCAGGATGGAGACCCCTCATAGGGTCTGTTTAAATTGCTGGTAAAAAATAAATTGAAGTTCAGCTGAGACTTTTTTTTTTCTTATTTCTACCATTTTGGACTCTGCAATGGAGGTCACTAACAGAACGTCAGGCAGAGGTGACCGCTGTCTGCTGATGGGGTTTCTGTTGTTGCACATGTAAATCAGGGGCTACAAGAAATGTGGATATATTCTGTATCTTATCTGAGAAAAGTTCCTCTTTTCCCCTTCTCTTCTCCCTTTCACAGCCAAATTCTTCCTTTTGAGACTGCGTTCACACACGGCAATTGCATTGTATCTAGAAAAGCAACACTTAATTTCTAATCAGCCAATCACATGGCGGCAACTCAGTGCAAAAAACGGACAAAAACGCATGCATTTTCAAAAAACGCATGCGTTTTTAAAAAACGGATGTGTTTTTTAACGCATTCGTTTTTAACGATCTGAAAATGCACTTAGTAAAAACGGCCCAAAAACGCCATGTGTGTCTTCACCCTAAGGGTCCGTGCACGCACTTTTGTTGGACTTTCTGGCGTTTTCAGGTTTTGCACGGCTGTGACAGGTTTTTAACAGGTGTCTGCACTGGAATTGTGGGGCGTGCTGATGGACAATCCGACTGAGTGCAAGATCTAACTTTCAAATTGTGTCGCAAGACAATGCACTTACATGCACCGGGAAGAAAAAGGGGAACTCCAGAAGACCTGAGAGGGGAAGCGACAAATGCAGGATATCAGGCGCACGATCTCAGTGAATCGCAGCAGAGTGCATGATCATCAGACAACTCGGTGAACTCCTCGGACCGGGTAAGTAAGTGTGCGCCGCAATGCTTGATGTGCATTAATTACATGTAGCTGTGTCTCTTGGAATTTGTTAAAATGCAGTGATCTTCTTCTCCATGCTGTAAATTAAATCAGATGGCTTTCTAAACGCAGACCACAAACGCATGCGCTTGCAGAAATGCAACCACTTTGAAAGACGCAATGAAAATGCACCTTAAAAACAGACAAAAAAACGCAGAGGACAAAAACCCTAAGAAACTTTAACCAAAAACCCATTGGAAAAGCCAATATGCAAATATGATATGTTTTGGAAGGATGCAAAAAACGCAAAGAAAAAAACGCAACGTGTGACCGTACCCTGAGGCAATTGTCTATGTTATATTGTACAATGTGTGCGTGTCCAGGTAAAGATTTATCTTTTACAACATCAAGAGTGTTCCGAATGCTCACGTAAGTCAATTACTTTGTCATTTTTTGGCTAGTGACCTGGTACACAGCAGCTCGATACAAGTGAGAGGTGAATTAATCAGCAGATGATGAGCGCTCTTCTGTCTGACACTGGAAGCGTATGATCCAGTTAGATTCATTTACAATGCCGATACTTTGATCCGCTGGACATGAAGTTATGGATTCAGCACTCTCTACGACTTTATTATATATTACCGACCTGTAAAGAGACCATGGCTGGAAACACAGCTCTGACAACTAGTGTGTGCACCCAATTCCTACTGTTGTGGTCATTTTATGTCTATTTAGCTCGTCTATGTATACTCAAAGTAATCTCTATGCTCTGTAAATGCCCCAAAAAGGGGTTTCTAGGAATTAAAAAAAAATTTTCTTGAAGTAGTACAGGCAGAAGATCAAGTGATTGGCTAAGAGAGTCTTGTGGGTGTATGTGAAGTCATCATTTGGAGACAAGTAAACAAAGACCACCCACTCCCATAGTCTTAATTGACCTAAGTTTTAAATAAAGGAAATAAGAAAATAATGGTAGGGATGAGCAGATCTATTCCTAGTTCCGGTATGTATCTGACTTTTTTTAGGCCCTGAATTGATATCCAAATCTTTTCTAATTTGCTTTGTATTGATCTTTCAAAATGGTAACATCAGTTTATCCCTGAATTAAATCTTTGTCAAAGCTTCAACAATCTAAATCTTAGATGACTGGTTTATCTCTACTTGGTGCTGCAATAGCAACTGTGGAGAATTGCCAGTGAAAACTTGACAGGTGCTACTAGCCTGATATAAGTGTAGAAAAGTGTCAGGTAAGGGCCAGGTAGAGTCAGTAGTAGTTGCTGCTGCAGGAGCATCAAGCATCCAAAAGGGGAAATTAGAAAAACATACAAAAAAAACAGGGACCAAGGAGGATTGGGCCAATAAGAAGGAGACAGGTGGAGGCTAGATTTTCTTTAGGCATTATAAGGCATTTTATTAGTGTCGTCTTTAATGGCAGACAAGTAGGGTTTGGCATGGTCAACGTGGCTCACCGCATTATACTATTTCATTTCTGGTCTCAAAAATATGTCCGTACAGCGTCGGAACATTTTTCCATTGTTGCTTAAATGATGTGTGAAAAAACCTACCATTTGCCCCCTCCACCCAGCAGCACGTTAGTCCCATTTTTTGTGTGTGCTTTTTGATCTTCAGTATATACAGTACAGACAAAAAGTTTGGACACACCTTCTCATTCTAAGAGTTTTCTGTATTTTCATGACTATAAAAATTGCAGATTCAGACTGAAGACTGCAAGACTATGAATTAACACATGTGGAATTATATACTTACCAAAAAGTATGAAACAACTTAAAATATGTCTTATATTCTAGGTTCTTCAAAGTAGCCACCTTTTGCTTTGATTGCTGCTTTGCACACTCTTGGCATTCTCTTCTGGAGCTTCAAGAGGTAGTCACCAGAAGTAGTCACAGGTGCCAGGTTTAATAAGTGGGATTTCTGCGTGTGTCCTACTAAATAGATTGTTAAGATTTTTTCTAGCCATAATACAAATTCGTATTATGGCTAGAAAAAATCTGCTAAGAAAGAGTGCATCATTACATTAAGAAATGAAGGTCAGTCAGTGTGAAAAAGTGGAAGACTTTGAAAATGTCCCAAGTGCAGTGGCAAAAACCATGAACCGCTACAAAGAAACTGGTTGACTTGAGGACCAGCCCAGGAGAGGAAGACCAAGAGTCACCTCTGTTGCGGAGGATAAGGGTGGTGGCACACGTGGTGTTCGGGCTGCGTTTGCAAATGCAGACCAAGCCGCACCCACCGGGGCAGACGGTGGCCCGATCGCATCAGTGTTTCTATGGAAACGCCTGCGATCGGGAACGAGCCGTCGGTGTTTTGCATAGAAACGCCGATGCGATCGGGCCGCGGCCCGCCCTGGTGTGCCACCACCCTTAGAGACACCACTGCTGCGGAGGATAAGTTCATCCGAGTCACCAGCCTCAGAAATCTCAGGTTAACAGCAGTTCAGATTAGAGATCAGGTCACTGCCGCACAGAGGTCTAGCAGCAGACACATCTCTACAACAACTGTTAAGAGGAGACTGTGTGCAGCAGCCTTCATGGTAAAATTGCTGCTAGTAAACCCCTTCTAAGGACAGGCAGCAAGCGGATTAGAACACAAGGAATGAACATTAGATCAGTGGAAATCTGTGCTTTGGTCTGATGAGTCCAAATTTGAGATCTTTCTGTGCGACACAGATAAGGTGAACAAATGGACTCTACATGCCTGGTTCCCACCATGAAGCATGGAGGAGGAGGTGTAATGGTGTGGGGTGCTTTGCTGGTGACACAGTTGGGGATTTATTCAAAATTGAAGGTCTACTGAAACAGCATGGTTACCACAGCATATTGCAGCAGCGGCATGCTATTACACCCGGTTTGCATTTAGTTGGACCATCAGTTATATTTCAACACGACAATGACCCCAAACACACCTCCAGGCTGTGTAAGGCCTATTTGACCAAGAAGAAGAGTGATGGGGTGCTACGCAAGATGACCTGGACTCCACAGTCAACAGACCTGAACCCAATCTAGATGGTTTGGGGTGAGCTGGACCGCAGAGTGAAGGCAAAAGGGCCAACAAGTGGTAAGCATGTCTGGGAACTCCTTCAAGACTGTTGGAAGACCATTTCTGGTGACTACCTCTTGAAGCTCAACAAGGGAATGCCAAGAGTGTGCAAAGCAGTAATCAAAGTAAAAGGTGGCTACTTTGAAGAACCTAGAATATAAACCATATTTTCATTTTTTTCACACTTTTTTGTTACTTAATTCCACATGTGTTAATTCATAGTCTTGATGCCTTCTGTGTGAATCTACAATTTTGTGAAAATACAGAAGACTCTTTGAATGTCCAAACTTTTTGTCTGTGCTGCATGTGATAATGTAAAATTTTCCCCATGCTTTAGTGGGGATCAGAAAGGCACAAGATTTTACTACAGATAACAGAGATGTCGATAAAGGCTTAAATAGTCACATGGGGCAATGGGTGTGTCAGGCTTGCAGGTGTGGATCCTCTGGACCACTGCAGCCACTACCTGGGACTGGAGTCTAAGTGGTACCCGGTTTTCACCAGAGCCCGCCGCAAAGCGGGTTAGACAAGCTGCGGCGTGGTACCACCAGGTCGTTCCACAGGCGTGACTTCTCTGCAGTGGCGGCCAAGGTAGAAGTACAGAGACAGCAGACAATCTCGTGATCGAAGTCCAGGCACAAGGTCAGGGCAGGCGGCAGAGGCGCAACGTCAGAGTCGGGTCCAGAGTCGGCAACAGGAGGTCCAAGCAGGAGGGTACGGGAACACAACACACAGGACAGCAGCACGGAGGAACTCAGGTAACACAGGAACACGGAGGAGGTCAGGTAACACTGGAACACGGAGGAGGTCTGGTACACAGGAGACACAGGCTGTGAGGCACAAAGATCCGGCAAGAGCTTGCAGGAAGAGGCAGGCTTAAATAGAATTAGTCAAATGGCCAGCGCCAATTAATGGCACACTGGCCCTTTAAATCTTAGCGAGCCGGCGCGCCCGCGCCCTAGGAGACGGGGACACGCGCGCCGGGCCGCGGGAGCAGCAGAGGACGCCGCGGGAGCCGGGGAAGGTAAGAGATGCCGGCCACTGGACCCCCGGGAGGCACGGGTGCACCCACGATCCGAGACAGGGATCGCGGGGGCACCCGTGACAGGGTGGCAATTCAAATAAGAGCCAAAGCAGTTGAGGGCTCAGCTGCAACCCTGGTGCCACCTCACAGTCTTGTAACTTGGTATGGAGATAACTTCTGACAGACTCCCTTCAATGTGACTAATGGGGTTTTATAATTAATAATATTTATCACCTGAACACATCATAGGGGATAAAAATACTGTAAAACGGCGAGGGTAGGGGGGGCTCGTCTGTTGAACCCCCAACAATCAACAGAATAAGTTGCAAGTTGCACTGATACACTGCTACATATCAACGAATCTTATATCATAATACCCCATAACATATGTCTATTATGGACATGTTGAAATACGCTTGTCGGAAACCATCCTACTGTGGCTTTAAAATGCACTTTTCCTTCAAACAACTTCTTGTGCAATTTTTTTTACCATGAGATATAGGTTCTCGTCAAGCTACAGAGACTCCAACAGGTTAATCATACAGCTGACATAATTACTCATTTGTTGTATTTGATGTGTTGCTCTGAACCACATCTCTCGAGTTGTCATAACAGCAGCGTGACATGCTCCATCTTCAGGCATTTCAGGCGATGTTCCTACCAGGCCCAGCCATCACATATTTGTTTATATTGTAAAATTTGCTTGGAAACAATGGCACAATGTAACTGCGGCTAATTACGAGTCTTTAGAAAAATTGCAGATTTAATTTCCTTTAATTACTCAATGCGTAATGTTACACTGTACTTCCACATCTTTCCAGAAAGTTTTGGAGTCTCTTCACTTACAGGCCATATCATAATTAATATTATGTTACTAATCAACAGACAAAGCCCAACAACTATATTTGGGCATACACTTTAGAAAGCCGTAGACAGGCATCGTCTAGGACCCACGTGTCAACCAGCTGTTTAGGACCAGCAAGGAGATTACGGCTTTGTCACCATTAGAATCGAGATTGCAGCTGTAGAGGATGGACATAAAATTCTCATTGAGGTCATGTTAACCCTTTTCTTGTGGGATTCCCTTTTCTTTTTGAGGAAATTGCTTGTAGAATTTCAATGGGCTGAGCAGAGTCTCCATTTGGAAAAAAGGTATGCAAATTAGCAACATTTTTGTAAAAGAGAAAGGTGTGGCTCTGACACAAACTGTTGGAGAGACGTTCCTGAGTCAATGCACAGGCCTTGGGACATAACTAAGATGTAAGCCAAGCCAAAAACTCAGAACTAATGTTAAAGGTCTGTGTAATTTCTCCAACATTGTTTAATGGCATAGCTGCTTTTGAAACAGTTTGCACTAAAGGGAACCTGTCATCAGCAACTGGCCTAATAAACCACTACCAATATATCATCAAGCAGTGTAGTTTCTTTTTCTTTCATGGCCCAGGGTCATAGCATTATCCAGAAAATCGACTTTGAAGTCAGAAGTAAATTGGTTGTATAACGTCAAGGAGGCGGAGAGTTTAACACTGAAGTCAAGGTCAGGAGCTTTGTATTCCTACTCCTCTGTGATTGACATCATGCATCAGACTTCAGGAGATCTGGTTAGTGATGTCTCTGGATGTAGGACCATTAAGTACAGTGAAGGCAGCTTTCTGAGGAAGAGAGAGCTTGACTTCAGTGCTAAAATCTCCGCCTCCTTGACTTTATACAACAAATTAAAATCTCACTTCAAAGTTGGTTTTCTGGATGAGCCCACCACACTGGACCATGAAAGAAACACAATCTGCAAGGTTTTTTCAAAATTATCTTTGTTCCTGGAATCCGTGGGGTTTATCCTTTGAACTGAGCACTGGGAGCGAATCGACTGGAAGGTGAGCTGAACGTTGGACTTTTATTTGTTGTACAATCTGAAAGGTGTTTAGCTACTTGGCAACATACTGGTAGTCATTTATTAGGTAAATTTCTAATGACAGGTTCCCTTTCAGGGCTCTTTCACACTGCCTTATGCTCACCCAGATGAGCATACAGCTGTGTGCTGGAGAGGAGGAGAGGCGAGGCCTGCTCACCCCTCTCCATAAAGATAGATATAAGTCCCCACAACGTCAGTGTGAAATGGACATAAAGGCATAGGTGTCTTTTTTTGGGGGAAAAATTGTGTAATTCCACTTCAGAATTAAACCAGTTTGACTTTGGGGTAGTACTAGTGACCTTCAGTACTCTAATAGCTACAGATAAGATATTTATAGCAGGGGAAGGAGGCATACAGCAGAGCTCACAGTGTGTGTTATAGCTGAGATATAGTATAGTATAGTGTTAAAGGTGTGCTGGCAGAGTGTCATTGTGTGTTATAACCATCTTGTGGATCTCATCTCTGATCTGTATCATCTCTTTTTTTTTTCTATGTGTCATATACTAGTGAATGTTCAGAAGCTAAATGACAGTATATATAAACCTGTACCCTGATAATGTGAGTACATTGTCAGCACACAGCACCTTATAGCACAGACACTCTGATATTTTATATTATACCCAATAAATGTTGCTGTGCCAATTCCAGCACTCAGCTTCCTGCTAGTCCCCTTTTGAGACAATCTGGTAGATTAAGGTCACTGCTGAGGCCAGTCAAAAAACAGGAGCAACAGGGAATTGGTAAAAGGAGCATTGCTCATGAGCAGTTCTGGGTCAAAAAGTTCAGACTCTGTACAGCCGAACAATCCCTTTAAGGATAACAGAAACAGATTAGCATTTTTCGGAACCGCATCATACGCATCATTATCTAAATGACCTTTTGTACTAGATCTACATGTATTCTATAATTTAAGGTGAGTCTTTGGTAAGGTCCACTACTGTCTACCTCTGTCAGACTAAATGTTGTCGTCTTTTAGGGTCACAGGTTTCGAGATCCCATTTTTTTAGACTGACAATTAATTCTTGGTGTGAAGGGGAATAGATTTCACGCAGAAACACCATAATTCTTTGTCGTACATAATTAAAGCAGAAATATTACTTCAATAGCATCAGTCTGCTCATTTGGTACGGGTGCTGATGAATTGGAATTTTATGCACGTACTGTGTCTGATTTATTACTCAAATCTGCTTAGTAAAAATGTTAAAAATGATTTAACATGTTTGGTACCAGAGGTTTGTTAAATCTGCCCTCTAGAGCCAAAGATTGGAGTCGTTCCCCTCAAACAGCTGGATATTAGAATGAACAATGCATTATCTGAACTTTTGTACTGCCTACGGTCGTGTGTATGTAAATACCAAAAATTAACAGTTGTGCCCTTTAAACACTATCTGCAATATTTAATTGTATATTACATTTGGTAAGCATAAGTTAAAAGATTTTCCAGGAAAAATAGTCTCCGTATAAAGGTTGACCCCTTGACCTTTTAAGTTGACTCTTTGAGACGGCCACACTCTTCCCTCGACATAAATGGGGAAGGTCCCTATATTTCCCTGCCTGGTAATAAACAGCTCCATGTGTATGTTGTTGTTGGAACATTTAGTGCCGTTTTTTTAAGCTTGGCTTGCCAAATGTGGGGTGATCGCCTGTCACGGGTGCCCCCACGATCCATCTCACGGATCGCGGGCACGGTCCCTGCTGCCCTGTTCCTAGGCCTGGACTTGCCTCTCCACACTCCTGCTCCGGATCCGACTAGGCCGCGCTTGCGTCCTGGCTCCCTAAGGCGCACGCTCAGGAGGGCTATTCTTCTGTTGGCTTCTATAGAGACTATGGATAGCCTCTTTTATAGGTGTGCTATCATCCAATGTGGTGAATCACATTGGGACCCATGCCGTGACCTTTATTTAGGTCTCAAATGCTCACTGGTGGCTTCTATACAATGCATAACCGCATATGGAGGAGGAAAGAGCAACACGATCATGTGTGAAGAAGGCATTGAGGAGTTGTTTTGGATTTGGTAATTGAAAAGAACCCAAGGATTGTCTACCAAGCTTACTTCTGTATATAGCATGGTAATTGTGCTTGGTTTTGGCTCTTTGGCGCCATTCACTTGGTGTTGGATGCTTTCTGCACCTTTGGCATGAGTTTTGTATTTTTGTTTATTTGAAAGGGACATCGAAATAAGCAGACACTTTGACAGATACTTACAGGGGTTTGCCCATGAAAGAAAGTTCTCAACTTTTAATCCCCTAGTGGTGGTTACACAATAAAGATCATTTTTAACCCCTTACTTTACAATTTAGTCGGTTGTATTGCTGTTTTTGGTCCTATCACTGTAGGACCAGTGTAGGATTCAGCAGTGTGGTTGGGCACTAGCTGAGCAGACACTTCATGATTCCTTTGTGCTATGAGATGATGTGTGCTGACAATGTGCTCAGACCATCATGGTGCATGGTTTAGCTACAGTTTCATTTATCTTCTAAAGCTTCAACTAATATGAGAGAAAAGGGAGATGTGACAGATCAGTCATGAGATGGATATAAGACACGATAACACATACCTCATATATAAAACACACAGTCAGCACTGCTATGGTCTATGGTCGTATCCAGGGACAACTGTGTCAACAGACAGAGACAGGTTGGAATTATATCGGTGAAATGTGGTATTGTTTGTTAATTACAGAGAATTAGAGAATGTGTTATTTTGTTATCCTGTATTTAAGATTTTTGTCTTTGTGGGAATACCCCTTTAAATCCCATGAGAGCAAAGAACCAGGTATGTTAAAAACCATCCTAAATTTTTTCTCTCTCTTGATATCTTCTATTAAATTTGGTGGGCCACCATATTAAGATTAGCCAATGGCATTGGCCAAGTTCTGTCTATTCTGTATTGGCACCGCAGATTAGGAGGCAATGGAGCATCTGATAAAGAAGCTTGTAAAAAAAATCCAAGCTACCTCATTCAGGCTCCAAAAAACTAGAGCATGTTGGGAGAAAGTTTGTACTTATGATGACCAAATTGAAGATGTCCGAAAACTTTATCTATTCCTCAGACTTCACATGGCCTTGGAAGCTTGATAAGTGATAATAACTTTACTAGAAATGATTAAAGCCCAAGAAGAACCATTGGCCGGTAACAGTATGCCCCCGAATGGTCCTGCTTCCATTGTTGCGTTATTGCGATTGATTGGCCTACCTCACCGTATATGAAGATACAGTAATAAAACAACAGAAAATTGACACATTAATTTAACTGGGGCCTAAAGACCATTTCTTTCTCCGAGACAGTTTTAATTTTGGAGCATTTGACATATTGCTTATTTGAAGCTGCGTCTTGTAACATATTTGTTATAGAACTGGTGGAGAACTCTTTGTATTCCTGCGGACACTGAGGTTATTACTGCCCTCCGAGATTTAAGCAATTCCTGATTATAATTGAAAATTTGAGTGTTTTTTGTAGACTCGGGTTTATTTTTATTGTGGATCTCTTCATTTCCTCGTTGTATAGCCCTCCCTGCTCTAAAACGAAAAAAAAAAAACATTGACGTTGCATTTGGGATGTTCAAACCTAATTATATTTCTCAAAGTTTTATAACTCAAGTGACAGATGTGGAAAAAGCAATTACCCCTCTGTTGTCATTTAGAATAAGACAATATGCAAACATGTAATTCACACGATGGCAGAGGGTGAGGGAGCCCAGATATCATTATGGTTTGTTTAAGTATGAAGAGCCAACTTACAATGTATTAGAAATAAAATTGTACTTGTATTATTGCCTTTAATTTAATAGCAAGTGCACAATCCGCGGATCTTCTTTGAAGGAATTTACACACAATGCCAAACTTGAATGGAGAACAAGAATTAACAACGCTATGTAATTACTGCAGCCGAGCTGTACATAAAATAGAAACCGAAACCCGAATTCAGAGGAGATGAAGGCCTTCTGCCACCCCGTTGACTCATATGGGGCTCTACAATACAACATACGTCACTCAGTCAGTTATTTTTTGTTGATGGCTTCGCCTTTGAAGTCAAGAATTCCTCAAACTTTATTTTTGCAAAAATGTCAATCCTCTTGCCTTGAGGAGATTTCTGGATTTAATGGATGGCTTCCTGTGGATACAGATGAGTAAATCTATGCATTTGTTTGTAGATTGAGTGTGAATCTGGCATTTTGCAGGCATTATATTGAATCCAAAATTTAGAATCTTTCAAAATGGCGGCATTCTAATAGTTCCATAGTTTAGGGTGCGAGAAAATGTAAAATTTCTTTAAAAATTAACTTAACAAGATATGACCAATCATCTGTTTTAGAAGACCACAGGGAATTATATGGCAATTTCTAGGACTTGGAGCAACATTGGTTTGGACAGATTCTATGTGGACCCGAACAGAATTTTTTTTGAAAAATTCAGCAAACCTACTACAAATCAAATCTTGGATGATTCTTTCAGATTCTCTATTTATAGATGAATGGTATAGAACCAATTTGATAGATATTGCTCTTGTTTGGTGTAGTTTTCAGAGTCTGAGAAATCTAATGCTATTATGGATTTACTAGTCTTATGATAAAAGCTTTCAGATATTTTGAGTATCATCTAAAATGTCTTCATAACTGGAAATTTCTAAGGTTGGTCGTAAAAAAGAGGAATAGCAGAAGAATTGCAAACTGATATATTAAAGCAACGTAGGGGCCAGACTTGGCCTGATGCCTTCTTTAACCAACAAATATCTCCAAAACAAAAAAATGATTATCCTTAAAGGTTCTCCAGTTTTAATTAAAAAAAACCCTGTAAAACAAAGGCCCTCTCCATTTTACTTTGTTTTATCTTGCCTGTGCCATAGAATAACGTGCATAAACAACACAAAAATACATTAAGAAAACTTATCTACATATGTAAAGTAAATACCTCCGATTAGCTAAATTAAATATCCACCTAATAACAGATTTCTGGTTAATATGACGTTTTCTTTCTTTTTGAGGGAAGCTTATTCATATGCTATTTTCCCATGGAGCCAGTCAGTAAGTCTTTATATGCCAGCTGGATCTCTTCGATGAGCATTGGTATCATGTGGAGTTGTGTTCATTTTGTAATTCATGGGAGACTTCTTTTTGTTATTTGATACTTTTTTAAAACAATATAAAAAAAAAACTAAAGTGAAGACTCTTATTGATGTCCTGCTGTTAAAATTTTTGCATATCCTATATTGCCCCTCTCTATCACTTGATTGTTCCTCATGCACAGGGATGTATATTTTGGATTTGTCCTAGCCATTGGGACAGATTTATTTATGTTCTTAGTTACCCATGACACCCAATTACAGCTCAGCTTTCATTGTACCAGTTCTCATGAATATTTTAAAGGGGAGCTGTAATTGGTTGCCTTGGGCAACTAATAACATTCTTACTTTTAGACAGCTTGATAAATCTGCCCCATTGTCTCAGCAGCCAGCTCACATAATCATTTTTTTCTAAGGGCTGACAAACACGGACGGTGGTTTCCAAAGCTTTGCGCTTCTGCCGACTGCCGAGCTTCACATTATAGAGAAGGCCCTATTCCTTCCTAATTTTTATGCTCAGGCAGTCTTTTTCTACTGTCATCAGTGTGTGACTTCACATGCCAATGACACATGGGGGCACATTTACTTACCTGTCTGACTTAGTTCACTGACGAATGTGCATTGTCTGACGATAATGCACTCTGCCACGATTCACTAAGATCGTGCGCTCAATATCCTGCACAGGTCACTTCACATCATAAGGAGAGTAAAGCTACAGGCAGATAAGATCTTTATCCAGAATAGTTGGGGGGTGGTATATAGGTGAGTAAGCAGAGCTGAGAGTGTCATTGTGTGTTATATCCATCTCATGGATGTCATCAGCTTTCTACTCTGATCTCTTCTCTCTTTTTATGTAGCACATGTATCACCGTTGCCTGTTTAGTCTCACTTTTGTGACTTTTTGTGGTGTGTGACTTTTTAGTCCTCAATAGTAGTTTACCAAAAGTCTGTGTCTAGCATGCTCTGTTTTGCAACTTATTAGGCCCAAGAATGGGACAATTCCAAGCCCAAAGTCACACATGAACAAACATCTGGGCTACAAAGATAAGTACACCATCTGCATTAAATCCTTGAGGCAGCTAACTTTGGTATTTTGCTTGATTCTGAGCCTAAAAGTCGCAAGCTGCAAAAAGTCACAAAAAAGAGAAAAAGGAAGCCATAGGAATGATACATGTCCCCCTATGTGTCAGATACAAGTACAATGTGCAGAAGCTAAATGAAAGTGTATATACACCTGTACTATGATAATCTAACCATATGTCACCACACAGAACTAGATGGATCATGAAGTGTCTGCTTAGAGAGTGTGATGAGGCTGGGGGGAAAGGAAGCTGCACTAACCTGTGTGCCTTTGTCTCAGTCTCCTCATGTTTCTTTCTCTCCTCCACATTCATCCAGCTCCCTCCCCTGCCTGCTCAATGCACAAACCAGGGGTGGAGGAAGATGGATCACTGTGCAAAAGAGAACAAATGCATGAGGAAAATGAGATAACAGATGCTGCAGCTGCCCTCCCCCCAGGACTCACCACACACTGCTCACGTAGAAACAGTAGTGACCGCACACCATGTATGGGTGGTGCTCAATGTAGGATTCTCAGTCCATCCATAATCCACATAGAGAACATGGCACACACCAAACTGGTTTTCTTTAATTTTTTTATTTTTAGCGTTTTCAACGTATAATTCACACAGTTGAGCCTTCACCGTAGAAATTGAACAAAAGTTATATAATTCTATACAGATCAGAGGTAATATACGACGTTTCGGTCATCACGACCTTTATCAAGCATGATCTGGCAATGTCTGCAGTAGTAGGTAGGAGAGTGGTGAGGCAGCAGGGACAGGTAATGTGAAATGAAATTTTAGTAGTTGCAGTATTCAGAAAGCTGACAGAGGCATTTTTAAAATCAGCATAGCATAGGCTATTGGAACCAGCCACCAACTAAAAATAACAGGTTCGGTTTAAGGTTAACAATCCAAAAAACAGGTAAATTAAGGAATTGTTATGCACTTTTTGTAGTAACCTAGAAGTAGATGTGATCCTACATTTTAATGAACTTTGAAGAGAATTTAGTAAAGTAAAATGTAAAAAAAAAAGTACAAATGTCATCTTCTCTTCTACCCAAGACAAAATAGTGAAAATTCTGCCTAATAACACATAAAGAAATACCTAAGCAGGAACACCATGAGCAACGCTAGTACATTCTACAACTAAATTATAAAACTGACAACAGCGTTTCATTGAGTGGGATCTGCATAGTGATTGCCAAGTCTGAATGCCCCGATTAATACTGAGATCACAGAAATGTCCGTGGCATCATGCGAACCATGGCAGTGAAATGTAATTACATTCAATTCATCGGCTGTCCAGCCCTTCTCACAGTGCCTCCGACCCCCCGGTGACAGGAGATTGCTATCGTCACGAGCCATCGAGCCCCAGAATGGCCAGAAATTCAATTCCTCACTTGGATGCCCCCATGGGTACAGCTCTGCCCCACAAAGAGTGTTCCTTTATTATATTTTAGGGGCTGCTTGCTGCCTGAGCTCCTGTCTTGTCTACTTAATGGCAGTACTCCTAAGGAACAGGCCTGTCACTCACACACCGCAAACTGTATTACCGGTCTCAGCTCATTTCATTTACAGACAAGAGGGAGGGATGGGGGCTGCAGTGCATGGAACATCTCACACAACATTTCTGCAGCAGCGTCTTCTATCCTCATCCATTGCGCTGCGCACTTTTATGGCACAGGCAATCGATTGCTTTATATTGTGAGAAAGCGCAGAACTTTGTGCCACGCATCCCAAAATATTACTTCTGAAGGTTTTACAGCAGGTGTAATGTTTGTTCTGCTCGGAGAACTAAAACACAGGCTTCAGGACCACAAGCTCGAAACGAATTCCGAAAAAGTTTTTTATGACAATTACCTAAGTGAAGACTTGAAAGGTAGCGATGCACAAAAACGGCAAGAACATGTTATGTACCGGCAACATAATGTAGCAGGAGGCAGAATTACTGCGGAGCAAATGAAATACAATACACCCCAGGGAGATTTTTACAAAATTGGGTTTTTGACGAGCACGGATGACATTTTGCTTTGAAATCTTAGTTCAACTTTTCAAACGGAAAATTTCAATGTAAATTTTTTTTGTTGAAATAAAAATATACACCTAAATTTTGAAAGAGGGTGAAGTGTTGACAAACCAGGCTGTAGGCTTGGGCACCTGTGAAATAAAAGAGTATTTTTGGAATTGTGTGAAACCAATCCGCGGACGCACGTTTGTCGGCTTTTTCCGTTTTGCGCCGAATTCTGCCGGGATTTTGGCGCACGCAATCGGATTTTATTGCAATCTTGCTGGCTTTCACGCGACAGAATTCGAAGGACGTGGCAGACGGAAAACCCGACGGATTCCGAAAAACCGTGAAATTTAAAAAACGCAGTGTGTCGCAAAATCAAGCACTTACATGCACCGAGAAGAACCAGGTGAACTTCGGCGGACCTTGGCACAGCAGGGACACCTGCTGGACATCGGGCGCACGACCTTAACGAATTGCCGGAAGACCCAAATCCACATCGGAGAACGCGCCGCTGGATCGTGACAGGGCCAGTTAAGTAAATCTGCCCCATTGTCTTACCTTTTGAGCTGAGCACCACTGAGCATATTGTCCGGCTATCCCACACTACTGGGTCATCATATATTGGGGACAAAGTTGTGCCCCTTTATTCTCTACTTTATTTTATACTACTTTAGTTTCAGTTTGGTATAAAAAATGTGCAAAAACTATTACAAAGCAGAATAGGATTTCATCGTTCTCAATATTAGTTTTTCCCAACCTCTTTTGTGTGACCTCACATAAGTGTACAAAAATAGTCTATTTTAAAAAAGACTACCAACCAAAAACAACAAGCTTTTATCACTGCAACCTCACCCGCACACACTCACTTTCTGGACTTTTATAAAGGGTATTTAATTTCCTGAAGTTCAGTCCCTTTGTTGCTATTAATCAATAACTATCTGAATCAACCAGTCTCCTCTGCCTCTGTGCTTTGCTATGAAGGATATCACAGCACATCATCACATGGGCAGCTAGCATCCTTACCATCTCAGCCTGCTGGAAGGACAGTGTGATTATCCTCTCCTTTAAATACTCCTATACAAGTAACAAGACCATAATAATACAGAGAGGGTGGCGGCATTCCTATCTTCTACACCATCTGGGAGAACATTAACTTTGATAAGGAGTCTGGTAACTGGGAGTTTGTCTTTTCCTGAGGAGAGTTTGTCCATGCAACGTTCTGGTGCATGTATGTGTCAGGCTCGGACTGGCCCACAGGTGGATTCAACGGTGGGCCTCTGAGCTTGGTGGGCTCCCAGGCCCTATTTAATGGGCATATATTGCTGACTCAAAGAGCTAAGAGGTCCTAAGTTAAAGGAAAAGACCAGTCAGCTGGTTAATGATGGGGCTCCTAAGACCATAACTGTCCAAGGCGATAGCTAAAAAACAAGCTACAATGTACAGCGGTGGGCCCCATTAAAAGATTTTACTGGTGGGCCCGAGGCCCTCAAGTCTGACACTGGTATGAGTGATATGTTGGGGCACATTTACTTACCTGGTCCCTCAGAGTTCCTGAAAGTGCATTGTCTGTCTGGAATGCACTGTGCAGCGATTCAGCGATGCAGCGATCCTGCGCCCGGTATCCTGCATCTGTCGCTTCCCCGCTGAGATCCGCCGGAGTTCACCATCGTCCTCCTGGTGCATGTAAGTGCTTGGCTTGAGACACAATTTTGAAGTTAAATTCTGCGGTTTCTCCGAATCCATCCGATCGTCCAACGGTCCGCCCCCCGATTTCTATCGCATGATCGCGTGTACCAAAAATCCCTTTTAAATCCCTGTCCCAGTGGCGCAAAATGTAAATCGTCGGGATGTCTGAGGAAAGTGCGGTCCGCGGGGCCCTTAGTAAATGAGCCCCATTGACTTTCATAGATGAAAGCAGGAAAGCCCCAAGTCTGATTGACCCTGATGCTCTGCAATAATTAGCAACACTGATGGAGGAACAAGCAACACCAACCAACTTAGAAGAAACAAGCAAGAAAAGAAACGGTGAGAAACTTTCCTTAAGTGGCCCACTTAGGACCCCTACTATGAGTTCAATGATCCAATGCTGCAATCGTCAATTCTCTGACGAGACAACCCCATTCAGTCAGTATCGTGGGTCTAGAGAACGTGTCTTAGCAAAAGACCACCGGGCATTGAGCGTTGGGAGTTATAGGCTCATAGCAGGAGGAGAATTATACGTTCCCTGCTGGTGTGTCATTGAGTGAAGCGTGGCAATACTGCGAAATCTGAATGAGAGATGGCCAGTATTAGAGAGAAAGGTGCATTTAACAAGACCGAATAGACAAGCGAGAGAGCGAACAAGGGAAGGGGAGAGAGAGAGGTGCATTAAATGGCATGTCATAAAACTTTCTAAAGTTCCTTTTATTTCTGTGGGGTTATTTTATATGGGTTTTTATGTGCAGCTCAAATGGCACATCAAAGAGGATAATGCATCTTTAAGCTGTTAAAATGACTTCTAAATTTTTCATTTAATGTCAGCGTAGTGGAAAAAAAACCCACTTCTCACAATGGCTGCGTTATACCGGCTGGATGGCTGTTTCATTCCATAAAGTGTCTGCATCGGATGTGAACAGCAGGAAATCCTAGGGTGATAAATAGCTATTTCTAAGTAAATTTCATGCAATTGCCCTTTGGTTAAAGTCTTTCCTCTCAGCACTTTCCCTCGAGCTCAGGATCCATCTAATATTATTTGGTAGCAAGCACTTTACACTGTGACACACAAGTGCACTTTAAGGCAGTAAGTGGCTGATTTCATAATTGGTATAATTTTTCACATGTACCTGAATGTCACACGCAGGAAGAATATGGAACCTGGGCTAACACAGTGTAGCAGCATTTTCAATCAATAGAGTATTAACACCCCCCGGCCTGATTAAACTAATGTGCTCTCAGGGCAGATTCGGTCAGGGTGGCGGCTGATGGATGGAGGGTGGAGGGGTTAATGTGAGAATATTTTACGAGTGGAGGTGTTTTGGTGCTAATTGAACGTGCACAATCCCCCCCCCCCCCCCATTTAGATTTTATAAAAAGGTTCAAGTACAGTAGCAACAATGACCTTATACAATATATTAGTATTATACATTATAAACATGCATGTACGTCCTAGTTGTGGAATATGAGGAAACGTTGTAGGTGAAAATATATATTTTTGACTTTCTTTACTGAATTTGGTCACACGTCCCCATCTACAGAGTCACAGTAATTGTTTTTTACAATTTCTACTTAATATTTTATATATATTGGCGAATCGGATAAGTACGTTTGGTGTTTCAGTTTCTATGGTAGCAATTGTTGAATTGATTTTGGTTCTGAGTAAAGCGTTACATAAATGGGTTGTACCAACTCAGCAAGTTATCGCCTATTATTGGATAGGGGATAACAAGCTGATCGATGGGGTCCAACTTCTGGGACCCTGCTATTCATGGAAATGGGACCACTAGCATTCTAGAGAATATTATGGGAGTGTCGGCAATTTCTGAGCACATAGCTCGGCTGTCTCCACCACTTCCATTCACTGTCTATGTGAGTGCCTGAGATATCCAAGTGCTGTGCTCAGCAATTCTTCCATACTTCCATACTATTAGCCATGTCACTCCACCCAATATTGAGTACAGGAACCATGCTCTAGATTGTAGGGGGGGGGGGGCAGTTGTTTGATTCCATTGATGAGCTTGTTATCCCCTATTCACATAACTTGTAGAGTTGGTAAAACTTGAAGGCTGAATATGGGGACAAAATCGTAGATGCTAAATTGACCAAATTATATTCTGTCCCCTAGTATTGTGCTTAAGCCTTGTGAATCAATTAAAAACAGCAGCAAAAAGGGAAGATTTTGATGCAGCTTGTTTTTGTTTTAAGCATTTGTGTATAATGTTAACACTAACTAAAGTCCCTTTCAAGCAGGTTTTTTTAAAAAATATTACTTGATATAATTAAATACTATTATAATTTTGTATATAATATACTGATAACATACAATGGGGGTCATTTACTAAGGGCCCGATTCGCGTTTTCCCGACGTGTTACCCGAATATTTCCGATTTGCGCCGATTTCCCCTGAATTGCCCCGGGATTTTGGCGCACGTGATCGGATTGTGGCGCATCGGCGCTGGCATGCACGCGACGGAAATCGGGGGGGCCTGGCCGAACGAAAACCCGACGGATTCGGAAAAACCGCCGCATTTAAAAAAAAAATCTGTTGCGGAGCTTGAACTTACCTTCACTCACCCCGGCTTGCTGAACTCCGGCGTGTTTCCGATGCTTTTCAGCGCAGCAGCGCCACCTGGTGGACGGCGGAGGAACTACCTTAATGAATCCGGGCCGGACCCGAATCCAGCGCAGAGAATGCGCCGCTGGATCGCGAATGGACCGGGTAAGTAAATCTGCCCCAATATATAGCATATAAAATATTAAAAGGATTGCCCACTCTTTTGCCTTTACTAATAATAATATTAATCAAGTGATTCAGCAGTTCTGATACAGGCAGTCCCCGGGTTACATACAAGATAGGTTTTGTTTGTTTGTATTTAAGTTGAGTTTGTATGTAAGTCGGAACCGTATACTTTATTATTGTAACCCCAGTCAAAAATGTTTTGGTCTCTGTGACAATTGGACTTTAAAAACGTTGTATTGTCATAAGAACCAGGATTAACAATAAATCTTAATTACAGGCACCATTGATAACTGTTAAAAATGTTTTTTGTAGCCTAGGACTAAATTCCAGTAATTTACCAAAATCCAGAGGTCCGTTTGTAACTAGGGGTCGTATGTAAGTCAGGTGTTCTTAAGTAGGGGACCGTCTGTACTTGCAAACTCTCAGCAGTGCTGTCTGCAAACTCTCTGTAAATCTTTGTTTACAAATCTCTCCATAGCAGGAGAGTTATGACTCATCCAGCCCTCAACCTGTGTACATTAGAGAGAAGGAATGTGAGAAAATGAGACACAGTGGGTGACGCCATTAAGACAGACTGAAGGAGTGAGAGACAGAAAGTTGACAGGGCAGCATGGTAAGTACAAGGAAAGGCTGAAGCCCTGAAAGGAGGCAAAGGTACATATACACGCAGAGACATGACTAATGGAAGATATTTATTGAACGTGGCCAATAAATGTACCAGCAGCAATAAATGATACAGCGTAGCATCACTTACACATTCCTATGTTCTGAATCTGCTTTTTGTTTTCTTCTTTATGCCCTAGATTTTGTAAAAAAAAAATAACTCTGACCTTGGCTTTCAGCCAGTGATGTCACAGGGCTCTCTCCAGCTTCGACGGATGTGCGAATGGCTGCTAGTGAAACTGGAAGGCTTCACTTTACGATCAAGACAGCAAAGCACAGCTATTAATAGATATGTATTGGTAAATTATCTAATATACTGCCCTCACACATTACAAAAAACATGAGGAAACAGTCAACCTCGTTAAGGTTTGTCTAAAATAATATATACATAGTAGACTCTGCAGCATCCCATATTGAAAGAAAAAAAACTAATAAAGGCTTGAAAAAGGCTCATAACAAGCAGAAACGTCTACCTGCGTTGAAATGCTGCTTTTTTCCTTGTACACATCTTGGAGGACCTGTTTGCCTGGGCCGGGTAGTTTGCACCCGCCATTATTATATGTATATATAAAATGTATACTCTGCGCCCATATTGACATAAAAAAGATAAAATGTAGATATTTTTGCTAATTTATTAAACAGGAAAAACTGAAATATCACACCGTCATAAGTATTCGGCCCCTTTGCTCAGTATTGAGTAAAAGCCCCTTTGGAGCTGGTGCAGCCAGGAGTCTTCTTGGGAAGATGCAACAAGTTTCTCACCCCTGGATTTGGGGATCCTCTACTATTGTTTCTTGAAGATCCTCTCTAGTCCCCTCAGGTTGGATGGTGAACGTTGGTGGAAGCCATTTTTAAGTCTCTCCACAGATGCTCAACTGGGTCTAGGTCCGGGCTCTGGCTGGGCCAGTCAGGAATGGTCACAGAGATGTTTTGAAGCCAATGCTTAGGGTCATTGTCTTGTTGGAAGATGAACCTGCAGCCCTGTCTGAGGTCCAGAGAACTCTGGAAGAGCTTTTCATTCAGGTTATCTCTGTACTTTGCAGCATTTCATCTTTCAGTCTTCCTGTCCTGCCCTCCATGTGTAACTGTTGAGATTGTATGAGGCAGGTGATGAGCAGCGCCTGGTTTTCTCCACCTCTTAGAATTAATACCAAAAAGTTCAATCTTTATCTCATCAGATCAGAAAATCAAATTTCTTATAGTCTGGGAGTCCCTCATGTGTTCTTTTACACACTGTATGCGATTTTCACATATCTTGCACTGAGGAGAGGCTTCAATCGGCAGACTTTGCCATAAAGCCCCAACTGGTGGAGGCTGCAGTGATAGTTGACTTTGTGGAGTTTTCCCCTCATCTCCCTTCTGCATCTGTGGAGGTCAGGCACAATGATTTTGGGGTTCTACTTTAATCTGCTCGCCAAGGCTCTTCTTCCATGACTGCTTACTTTGAAGAGTTGCGGTCATCCTAAACTTCTTCCATTTAAAGATTATGGAGGCCCCTGTGCTCTTGGGAACATTGAGTGTTGCAGAAATTCTTTTGTAACCTTGGTCAGATCTGTGCCTTACCAGAATTCTGTATCTGAGCTCCTTGGGCAGTTCCTCAGACCTCATGATTCTCATGTGCTCTGAACTGTGAGCTGTGAGGTCTTATATAGACAGGTGAGTGCTTTTCCTAATCAAGTCCAATCAGTTTAATTTAACACAACTGCACTCCAATGAAGGAGAAAAACCATCTCAAGAAGGATCAGCAGGAAATGGACAGCATGTGAGTTTAATATATGTCACAGCAAAGGGTCTGAATATGTATGACTATGTGATATTTCACATGTTCAAAAAAGTAGCAAATATATCTACATTTGTTCTTTTTTGTCAAGATGGGGGCAGAGTGTACAGTACATTAATGAGCAAAATAAATTTAAAGGGGTCTGAATACTTTACTTTCCCATTGTACAGTATATCTATATATTTGTATATATGTTTTACTAATTTAATATAAATTGAACAATAAAAATATAATCGATTTATATGTAACTTTATCCAAACTTCTACCTTATCCCATTGCCCAGCTCTATGTTGACGGCTTGTAAAACAGCGTGATTTCCTTTTTTTTTTCTCCCTATATAACGCCTTGGTATACAATCATCAAATCAATTTGCTGAATATATTTACTCCCATAACATTTGCAAACTAAGTATGTGGCTGGAAGTCTGTTTTTACGTTGAATTGTAACATTTCCTGCCAGATATACATTAGTGAATAACTTTTCAAAACACACATAAAGCATTTAAATGATATTTGTAGAAAAAATCTAGTCGGCAACGGACAGGGTAATTAGACCTGTGCATTTTTATCAGCGTGGGGGGTGCTGTAAAACAGTGCCCCCTCTTCTTTTTTCCTGTGAAGTTTTTGTACTGCTCAATCCTGCTTGGTGACAGGCCTGAAATTACCAGAAACACAAGGAAAGTGTTTGTTACTAAGAATAAACAAGTTAATCTTTCAAATTCTCCTGCCCTTTTTGTGCAAATGAAGTGGTGTCTTGTCAAGTGGCCCAGTCTGTCAGCGCTCCGGTGGAGGTGCCAGCCAAAACTTTTCTTTCTAACAACATGAAAAAATAGTTTATTTCATTTATTTTTTCCCCCGAAAACAATAGGAGCTTTTCACGCTGTGCAAGAAAACAAGCAGATTTGTCATTGCGTATTCTAATACCCTGCAGGATTTAAGTGATCGGAGAGAATTCAAGCCAGCAACGGCTAATCTCACTCTTGTCATTGTCCATCTACGATGAAAGAAGTTATTGTATGTTTGTTTGTTTTTTTTTCCAAAAGTTCTTGAAAATATTTTCTTTTTGAGAAATTTTCATTTGACTGAAATTTTGGCCAAAACAAAAAGATGCGTTGGGATTTTTATGGGCTGTAAATTGACCATGTCAAAAAGTTAACTTAAAGAGAAATTGTCAGCAGGATTATACATTTTCGTCTAATGACAGGTTCTCGTAGCTACGGATGAGCAGACCCAAACTTCAAGTTTGGGGCCGGTGTTTGCGTGTCCCACGCAACCTGGACATATTGAAGATTGGTGCAGGCCGTCCGGAAAATTGACGCCCCTACCTACTAGCAATGGCCAAGAGTGTCCCCTACCGGCCAATCGTACCAGGTAGTGCAGTTAAATACTTGGAGCATCCAAAACTTATTTTCCCAAAGAGATAGAGATAGAATGTTGAAAAACAAAATTAGCTCCCTCACTACTTAAAGAATGGGGAGTGAGGTGATAGACTGTCCCCAAACGGATGCTCGTTACCTTAGGGGTGATAAAGTTGCCTCCCGGCTCAGTTGAAATCTAATTTATTCACACCCCTTCTGTTTTCCTCCCCCCATGTAGGCTGGCCGCAAGCGCTGCAGCCTCCGGCTTATTTGGATAAAGTTTAAAAGTCGATACAGGTGGTCCCTTAAGAACACCCGACTTACAGACAACCCCTAGTTACAAAGGGACCTCTGGATGTTTGTAATTTACTGTACTTTAGCCTTAGGCTCCTATAAACCGCTATAACAGTTATCAAATGTGTCTGTAATGAAGCTTTATTGTTAATCTTGCTTCTTATGACAACCCAACATTTTTAAAATCCTATTGACACAGAGACCAAAAAGAATTTTGACTGGGGTTACAATTATAAAATATACAGTTCCGACTTACATAGAAATTCAACTTAAGAACAAACCTACAGAACCTATCCTGTACGTAACCCGGGGACTCATTCAAAAAATTGCTAATTTCTGTTGTAGACTTTGTAATGACAACCCACGATTGAGTTTCTTATTCTATAAAATAAGAATAATTTCTTAGAGTCTCATCGATGTCAGAAGATGGAACCGTTTCTGAGCATTGGCTTCTTGGGCTGCAGCATAGAAGGAGTTACAGCTCATTGCCACTATTAATATCTGTGAATTTGGGGCAGCACGGCTAGGGCCAGCACACCTGCCTTCACCTTGCATACCGGGAATTGATAACACAGAGTTACATGTTGCAGTGACAGAGGGGAGGCTCGGAAGCTCGTCCAAGCCTCAGGGTGGCTGCTACATCTGCTGTCACTTATGCTCCATATTCCGAATGACAGCCTGTATTTCCCTTGAGTTACTGATTCTGTCATCTTTATGGTGACACTTATTATTGTCACATGTCTGTGTTGTGTCTGTGAGTGGCACCACTCATACGTGTCACCTTTCCTTCCGTCGTTTACTTGCATTCTAACACATCTGGTCTCCCATTTGCACCTAATACTATCAGGACTACAGTAATATTTATTGTAACAGGAGTGCACTTGTCAGTTATGCCGGTGCAATGTCAACAGGAGGATCGCTAGCAGGTGTTACATGGATATATGGAGTCAATGTATACTGGGAAATGCAGGAAAATATTGTGAAAATATTTATTAGCCTCGACTACTGTGACTACTTGAGACCCCCTACCGATCAGCAAGCTAGACCCTATCCTATGCATGGGGCCTACCTTGCTTCAGGTGAAAACCCCTTTAATGGGAATCTGTCAGCAGTTTTGACCATACAAAGCCAAAGATAGTTTTAAGGAGCTATTCTGATGATCTGTGTAATGTGTTAGAAGTGACAGGGCAGTAAAAGGTGACATTATTATTCAGCTCTGCAGCCTGTTGCAAGGGCTCTGGGTGGTCACTCAGCCTGAAGAGCTTTTTGCTCTCTCACTGCTCTCACTGTGCTGTTCCACAACCTCTCCCCTCTGCTATGAACAGATGCTTTATTAGGATTTTGGTTGGATACTTGTAGGCAGACAGAAGGGGCGCCGGCCTCGGTGACGCCATTTTGTCGTGCGAGGTTCAAAGCTTGCGCATGTGTTATTGTACACGTCTCCTACATTGTAAGAAGCCATGACTGCACATCGCTGTGCATTGCCGGGAAACAAAACACAGGGGGCACCATAGTTTAAGGAACTTTCCCTCGGCACACCGACCATGTGTCGCGGCACACTAGTATGCCACGGCACACTGGTTGAAAATCACTGAATACAGTAATAGCAGCTGCTATGGGGTCTGCAGTGTCAGGGGGCCTTGTGATCTGACACAATAAAGAGTGCAGGAGCACATATTATAGAATAATATTTATATAACATATATTTGATGTATACATATATGTTGTATCTGTGATGTGTACTGTATATGCAGTATGTGTATACTGTGTATGGTGTGCTTATATACTGTATATGTGTGTATATATACTGTGTGTATATATCCTGTACTTTTTTAAATGGCACTGTATGTGTGTATATGCTCTATATGCATGCACATGATTATAAAAATGTGTGATTGTAACTTGCATGTGTGAGTAACCCACATATTTTTAAGTGGGAAGGGGGGCCCTATTCAGAAGCCAGCTATGGGGCCCTGCCTCTCTTATTAACGTGCCTGGGTGAATGTAGATGAAGGTGATTGTTATCAAGTTCAGAAAACTAATTTTTTTAAATATGAGTTAAGAGTAGATGATTTTCTTTTAATAATTGTATTGTAAAATCTTTTTTATGTGATAATTAAAAATAAAATAGCAGAATATGAAATTACTGAGGTTTTCTTGTTTTCTATAATTGTCTGATAATAGTACTTGACCGTGTTATGTTACATCCATACTACAACCATCATTGATTTTGTAGTGGGCAGCCTGTCTGACCCCTGACCATGTGTTGTGACCTTTTGCTTGAGCAATGATCTTTTAGCTCTCCAATTTAGTGCCCCCATTAGTTATATGATCATCTGGACAGTCTAGCTGTGTAAAGGTTGAATGTAGGCAATGCACAAAAAGAGGCTGAATGTGGAAAGACTCTATATACATTACTGCAAGGAACACCAATAACCTCATTTTAAAGGTTAAGCCCAAAATAGTGTGGCTCCACCCACATTTATGTGTTGCACTAAGCCGTATTTATGGAAGTGGCTCGGGATCAATTTAAGGACAACTTGTGCAATATGTTCTTGCAATTTGTATTATTAACCCTTTTGCAACATCCCTTATCAGGGCCTAGCCTTTTCTTGGGGCCTGGAGGCAGCTGGGGCCCAGAATAACGGAGTGGCTTGCAATTGCAGCCTAGGGCGTACTGATGTCACGGTGCTCGGTATGGGGACTAGAGGGCTGTCCTACAGCCTGTCAGGTCTCCAGCAGGTGGTGTGTGCAAGAAATAAGTAGGGAGAAGCTGAAGTACTTGTTTCTCCCTGGGACAACCCCTGAGTGTCTGTAATATAAGTCCCTGGATAATGGGATGGGGAGCTCGTGGTGTTAGACAGCCATATCCAGGGATCAGACTGAAGCAACGTTGTACAAATCAACTCAGTTCTTTATTCAACAACCTGTAGCAGGCAATGGGCCAAAATGGCCAACAGCAGATCTGGATGCTGGTACTGTAGTGGTCATGGAGAGTGGTACGCAGGATAAAGAACCAGCCTGATGGTAGATGCAGGCTGGGAGAATTTAGATGGAGCTGTGTCCAAACTGTGGAAGCTTCAGCTCTGGATTAGAGTCTCTTGATTCTAGAGAGGGAGCTATTCGTACTACCAGCCTGCCTATGTATCGGCAGGGGTGTTGCACTTTCCTGTCCTTTCCATGGTTAATTTTGCAGCCTTTCGTCTGCCATGATCAAATTCCTCTGGAGAGAGGAGTTCTGCACCAGTTCTTTCCACCCAAAAGGAAAGAGGATTTGACCCACCAAGGTTCCATTACTGACTTACTTTAGCTTAGTTCAGAATGGCCAATTCCTAAACAACTACCCAGAAGTCAGGGATCGACAGTATATTTCTAGCTTCCGCTATTCATCCATGAGGAATTATTGACCTGCATTGCAGTGCACTGCAAGCAAAAGACACAAGGCCTGTGAAATTTGTCCTCAAGACCATGAAAATTGGAAGTGCTGATGAATCTGCCACGTGATAGATATGTTTCTCTTCTCTTCTGCAGTTTAGATGTTTTATTTATTGGCTCAGAGTAATGCAGTTTTGAGCAGAAATTTTATACAGGAAAGCTTTAGTGTTTTCGCATCAGCATCCTCCGATGCTACTCAACATTTTTACTTTGCCGCAGACGTTTAAGTACTTCTCTGAAGATTTCCAGGCCGGTCATATTTATCATTGTTTCTGTCTCCTGTCGGCTTCTACCCATGCTCCATTTGTCAATTTTCTAAAAACATATTTTTCAACGATATTAATTGTTCTGCTTAGATAATAGTCAAAAACCTTCTTAGTTTTAAAGTGTAACTTCTAATACATCATGGTTACTTTCCAATATATTCATCCATATTCATCTCAACTGCAGATGAAAAAAAATCGCCCTTAACTACCCGCTTCTCAGGCAAAATGTTACTACAGCTGTTTCTTTTCAAAAAACTTTCTTGGCTTGAAGTCTTCTTTTCCAAAAAATGTAACAAAAGTTGCACAACATGTTGAACAAGAGGTTCAGGTTTTATACGGACCTACTAGTTATTGTGAACAACTACTAAACTTTTGAATGTTGTAGTTGTGTAATTTTGAATAAAGTTATGATTTTATATTTGTTTTTCTTTGTGTCGGCAAAGCCATCTTGACGGAGTGGCAGCAGTTCAGAACATCGCTTTACAGCAGGCACTACCTCCTCTTCATGAACTTTAAAACGACAACAACAACCAATCAACCAAACGTGACCTTCATCTATTGGAAAATACAAAAACTATATTTCCAACTATATCTATACCGTAAACTGTATATTGAGTTGACTTGTTATCTTTAATTGAATATAATTACCTTAAAGGGAACCTGTCACCAGGAGACCCATTTTTAGCACTCCCCCAGTCCCCACAGAGCATAGTACATACACTGCCAAAGTGGGCTTAGCGACGCCCCCTGCTCCTCTACAGCCAATCCCGAGTGTTGGGAGTTTTTCATATATTTGAAAAGGTCACATGTTTCCCAAGGGTGGGGGGCTGCTCCTTTCCAGCCCCTCCCAATTGGCAACTGCCTAGTCACACAGCACATGCTAATGAAAGGTAGAATATAACATATCTTTTTTTCTGTAAAACCAATTTTTTATACAAAAACACTTTGGCAGTGTATATGATATGCTCTGTGGGGACTGGGGGAGTGCTAAAAATGGGTCTCCTGGTGACAGGTTCCCTTTAAATACATATTTGTTTTTATTGTACATATGTAATTGTTAGAAGCATCTAAATGCGGTTTTAATCCATATGATATCACCAAATTTGCATATATTTTTGACGTACATGTATTTTTTAAAACTTTTTTACTTACATTAAAAGCTATATTCACCATTGTCAATTATTTGCTTTATATTTGTATAACATAACTAAAATAAAAATTGAAAGAGGTTTTTAAATAATCAAAATCTTCAATCCCTGGAGCCAGACATATGGTAACCCTGAGATTTGCAGGAAAAGGGACTAAAAGTGACCCTTAGCTATCCTACCGACTTCCGGCATCAGCCTATCCTGAGAACTGGTCCTATTGCAATATTTGAAACGCAGGGTGAAAACCTGTCTGTGCTCCACTGCAGTCTAGGGCAGTGGTGGCGAACCTATGGCACGGGTGCCAGAGGTGGCACTCAGAGCCCTCTCTTTGGGCACCCAGGCCATCACCCAACACAAAGGTCAACATTCAGGACTCAAAACCTGAATCAAGGAGGTGTGGACAGACCTTGATTATCATTGTAGCCTCTTCTCCGGACCCATGATTCATCCTGTTAAGGGGACTTTAGAGGGAAACTATAATAACAATCCGAATTTCTCCTTCTTTCTCTTGTATTGGTGTCATCAGGGTGCCAATATGTTTGAAACCTGTGAATTACTTTAAATTGGCATTTGTCACTTTGTGAAAAATATGTGGCTTTTGCTTGTAGTTTTGGCACTCAGTGCCTAAAAGGTTCACCATCACTTCAGGGGCTTCAGAAACAGATTGCAGGACACATCAGCACGGCAGGAACTTGCATTCCCCCTTTCTGCTGATTGCAGGAGTTCTTGGAAGGTTCAAGGTATATACTTCCTTAAATTCATAGATAAACATATATTTGTATTCTGTTTTATTATATATTTTGTAATAAAACATTTATATTTAAATTCATTCTACTAATTTACATTTTGATGTGAAGGAAACAGAGAGGAAAGGGAACTACAGAGGGATTTCTAGACATGTTCTATGAAGATAGGAGGTGTAAATGATCTGTGGCTTAATCTATTGTCAGTAGTGATGTAATGATGGGTCAGTGTCATCTATATAGAGGTCATTGTACAGGGAGGGGGAGGAGATAAGCTGTGACATCATCTATTGTCAGTAGTGATGTAATGAGGGGTGGTCATGTATCTTATATAGAGGTCCATGTACAGGAGGAGGAGATAAGCTGTGATATCTATTGTCAGTAGTTGATGTAATGAGGGGTCAGTGTTATCTAATAGAGGTCATTGTACAGGGAGGAGGAGAGATAAGCTGTGACATATCATATTGTCAGTAGTGATGTAATAATGGGTGAGTGTTATATTAGAGGTCATTGTAAGGGAGGGGGAGAGATAGCTGTGACATCATCATTGTCAGTAGTGATGTAATGATGGGTCAGTGTTCTCTATAAAGCGGTCATTGTAAAGGGAGGAGGAGGGAGATAAACTCTGACTCATCTATTGTCAGTATGTGATTAATGATGGGTCAGTGTTATATGTAGAGGTAATTGTAAGGAGGGGGAGGAGATAAGCTGTGACATCATGTATTGTCAGTAGTGATGTAAGATGGGTGAGTGTTATCTATATTAGAGGTCATTGTACAGGGAGGGGAGGAGATAAGCTGTGGACATATCTATTATCAGTAGTGATGTATGATGGGTCAGTGTTATCATATAGAGGTCATTGTACATGAGGGGGAGGGATAAGCTGTGACATCATCTATTGTCAGTAGTGATGTATGATGGGTCAGTGTTATCTATATAGAGGTCATTGTAAAGGGAGGAGGAGCGCATTAGCTGTGACACATCTATTGTCAGTAGGATGTAATGATGGGTCAGTGTTATCTATATAGTGGTCATTGTACAGGGAGTGGGAGGAGGTAAGCTGTGACATAATCTATTGTCAGTAGTGATGTAATGATGGTCAGGTGTATCTATATAGAGGTCATTGTACCAGTAAGGGGGAGGGGATAAGCTGTGGACATCATCTATTCTTCAGTAGTGATGTAATGATGGGTCAGTGCTATCTATATAGAGGTCATGTGCAGGGAGGGAGGAGGAGATAAGCTGTGACATCATCTATGTCAGTAATGCGAGGATGGTAGTGATGGTCAGTGTTATCTATATAGAGGTCATGTACAGGGCAGGGGGAGGGGATAAGGTGTGACATCATCTATTGTCAGTAGTGAGTAATGATGAGTCAGTGTTATCTATGTAGATGTCATTGTACAAGGAGGAGGAGATAAGCGGTGACCAATCTTGTTAGTGTGATGTAATGATGTGGGTCAGTGCTATCTATATGTGGTCATGTACAGGAGGGGGAGGAGATAAGCTGTGACATCATTATTGTCAGTAGTGATGTAATGTGGGTCAGTGTATCTATATAGAGTGTCAGTGTTAAGGAGGGGGAGGAGATAAGCTGTGACATCATCTATTGTCAGTAGTGATGTAATGATGGGTCAGTGTTATCTATATAGAGGGTCATTGTACAGTGGAGGGGGAGGGGAAAAGCTGTGACATCATCTATTGTCAGTAGTGATGTAATGATGGGTCAGTGTTATCTATATAGAGTCATTGTACAGGGAGAGGAGAGCCATAAGCTGTGAGATCATCTATTGTCAGTAGTGATGTAATGATGGGTCAGTGTTATCTATATAGAGGTCATTCTACAGGGAGGGGGAGGAGTTAAGCTGTGACATCATCTATTGTCAGTAGTGATGTAATGATGGGTCAGTGTTATCTATATAGTGGTCATTGTACCGGGAGTGGGAGGAGATAAGCTGTGACATCATCTATTGTCAGTAGTGATGTAATGATGGGTCAGTGTTATCTATATAGAGGTCATTGTACAGTAAGGGGAGGGGGATAAGCTTGTGACATCATCTATTCTCGCGTAGTGATGTAATGATGGGTCAGGGCTATCTATATAGAGGTCATTGTACAGGGAGGGGAGGAGGAGAAGCTGTGACATCATCTATGGTCAGTAGCGATGCAGTGTGGGTCAGTGTTATCTATATAGAGAGGTATTTTACAGGCAGGGGGAGGGGATAAGCTGTGACATCATTATTGTCAAGTAGTGATGTATGATGGTCAGTGTTATCTATGTAGAGTCATTGACGGGGAGGGAGAGGAGGAGGAGATAAGCTGTGGCAATCTATTGTTAGTAGTGATGTAATGTGGGTCAGTGTTATCTATATAGTGGTCATTGTAAGGGAGGGGGAGGAGATAAGCTGTGACATCATCTATTGTCGTAGTGATGTAAATGGCCAGTCATGTTATCTATATAGAGGTCAATTCTAACAGGGAGGGGGAGGAGATAAGCTGTGACATCATATATTGTCAGTAGTGATGTAATGATGGGTCAGTGTATATATAGGTCATTGTACAGGGAGGGGGAGGAGATAAGCTGTGACATCATATATTGTCAGTAGTGATGTAATGATGGGTCAGTGTAATCTATATGAGGTCATTGTACAGGGAGGCGGGGAGGAATAAGCTGTGACATCTCTATTATCATAGTGATGTAATGATGGGTCAGTGTTATCTATATAGAGTCATTGTACAGTAGGGGGAGGGATAAGCTGTGACATCATCTATTGTCAGTAGTGATGTTGATGGTCAGTGTTATCTATATAGAGGTCATTGTACAGGGAGAGGAGGCATTAGCTGTGACATCATCTATTGTCAGTAGTTGATGTATGATGGGTCTTGTTATCTATATAGTGGCATTGTACAGGGAGTGGGCGAGGTAAGCTGTGACTAATCTATTGTCAGTAGTGATGTATGATGGGTCGTGGTTATCTATATAGAGGTCTTGTACAGTAAGGGGGAGGGATAAGTTGTGACCATCTATTCTCAGTAGTGATGTGTAATGATGGGTCAGTGCTATCTATATAGAGGTCATTGTGCAGGGAGGGGGAGGAGATAAGCTGTGACATCATCTAGTGTCAGTATCAGGATGCAGTGATGGTCAGTGTTATCTATATAGAGGTCATGTGAACGGCAGGGGGAGGGTTAAGTGTGACTCATCTATTGTCAGTAGTGATGTAATGATGAGTCAGTGTTATCTAATGTAGATGTCATTGTACAAGGAGAGGAATAAGCTGTACACACCATCTATTGTTAGTAGTGATGTAATGATGGTCAGTGCTATCTATATAGTGGTCATTGTACAGGAGGGGGAGGAGATAAGCTGTGACATCATCTATTGTCAGTAGTGATGTAATGATGGGTCAGTGTTCTCTATATAGAGTGTCAGTGTACGGGAGGGGGAGGAGATAAGCTGTGACATCATCTTATTGTCAGTAGTGATGTAATGAGGGTCAGTGTTATCTATATAGAGGTCATTGTACAGTGAGGGGGAGGGGATAAGCTGTGACATCATCTATGTCAGTAGTGATGTAATGATGGGTCTGTTATCTATATAGAAGTCATGTACAGGGGAGGAGGAGCCATAGCGGTGACATATCTAGTCAGTAGTGATGTAATGATGGGTCAGTGTTATCTATTAGAGGTCATTCTACAGGGAGGGGGAGGAGTTAAGCTGTGACATCATCTATTGTCAGTAGTGATGAAATAATGGGTCAGTGTTATCTATATAGTGGTCATTGTACAGGGGGGGAGGAGATAAGCTGTGACATCATCTATTGTCAGTAGTGAGTAATGATGGGTCAGTGTTATCTATATAGAGGTCTTGTACAGCAGGGGGGAGGAGGATAAGCTTGTGGACATCATCTATTCCAGTAGTGATGTAATGATGGGTCAGTGTATCTATATAGAGGTCATTGTACAGGGAGGGGAGGAGATGCTTGTGACATCATCTATGTCAGTAGGATGAGTGATGGGTCAGTGTTATCTATAGAGAGGTCATTGTACAGAGGGGAGGGGATAAGTCTGTGACATCATCTATTGTCAGTAGTGATGTAATGATGTCAGTGTTATCTATTAGATTCATTGTACAGGGAGGAGGAGGAGATAAGCTGTGACACCATCTATTGTAGTAGTGATGTAATGATGGGTCAGTGTTATCTATATAGGTCATTGTACAGGGAGGGGAGGAGATAAGCTGTGACATCATCTATTGTCATTAGTGATGTAATATGGCCAGTGTTATCTATATAGAGGTCATTTACAGGGAGGGGGGATAAGCTGTGACATCATCTATTGTCAGTAGTGGATGTAATTGGGTCAGTGTGTTTATCTATAGTAGGTCATTGTACAGGGAGGGGGAGGAAGATAAGCTGTGACATCATATTGTCAGTAGTGATGTAATGATGGGTCAGTGTATCCTATATAGAGGTCATTGTACAGGCAGGGGGAGGGGATAAGCTGTGACATCATCTATTGTCAGTAGTGATGCAATGATAATGTTTTCTATAAAGATGATTTTTATTGTAATCCTTTCTGTGATGTATATTTGATGACTGCTGTTAAAAAAGAAACCCTACAGGAAGTGTCAGTGTATTATCAAATCTATTGATTCTGGTGAGAATTGCAGAATATAGAGAAATGTTATTAAAAATAGCTAAACGAAAAACATTTAAGACATCATCAAAAATGCTAAAAAAAATAAAATAATAAAATAGGTTATTTTTTGGTGACAAATTCCTTTTGAAACCTAAATGCTTTTCTTTTAAATATTTCAAAAATGTGGGAAAAAAAGCGAAAATGGAAATCATTTTCTGGTGGAAACATATGCTTGATTGTTACTAATTATGATGGATATCTGCAGTAAATTGAAAAAGATTCACTACATATGGTGCCAACAATCTTAACAACATGGATAACAGCTATGTTGATCAGCTGATAGGTGTTTGTGAATGAGGACTTGGTGGTTGACAAGCTGAGAGTCTATTCCACCTCTCCTCCTCCTCCGCCTGTTATAAACAAGAATCATTACATGACAATGTGAAAACAGGCACCAAAATCCACATCTCCCATAACGTTCCAAATATGCAGGGTTTCGAGACCCTTTACAACTGACATGAATGATACCAGGACCATTACGTGTAGTCTATATATAAAGAAACAGCGTTACATATGGAGTCTGCTATGCAACATTTAGGAGCATGGGGATCTGGCATTAAGAGTAGGGATGAGTGGTTTTGCTAAATTCAGGAACTGAACCCGGAGACCATTGACATAACTTGAAGATGAAGGGCCCCAAAGTCTGTGCCAGGGCCCCCAACTATAAACTATGGTTTATAGTATTGGTCTTCTCATATGGGAAAGTGACACTGGGCCCCCTAAGCCTCTTGGGCCCACTTGCGACTGTACCCACTGTTAATCCTCAAGTTACCCCTGCTGAATGCACACTGGTAACATCTGCTACATTTGATTGTGCCGATGGCGGGTCCTACAAATTATATGCTAACGCCACATGTGTGCCAGCTTTATCCCGAGGATTGTCGCTTCCAGATGACACGACAGGAAAATGGGGTTGTGCCTGCACTGTTGCACTAGGTGCATGCCCCATGGCTCCCACCACTATTCCCTTAAATGAGCTTTATGTGCACTATGTGCTCTGTCATAACATTAATAGGGGGTTGTATATATAACTGGAGGGCAAACAGTCCGATTGTGGAGCAGCACAGCGAGTCTAATGGATCAAGTCCAATAGTGGGTGCACACCTCCAACAAACCCGATCCACCGGTTTGTAAGGTCAGATATCCAAAAAAATGCAATGAGGCAGCACTCCAGTAGGTATAAAGGTGACCTTTATTCACCCATGGCAAAATAAGGTGCAACATTTTAGCTCATCCATAGAGCCATTATAAAGCATATAGGGCTGTATATATTATTGGAGGGCTGTATATATTATTGGAGGTCTGTATATAAAACTAGGGGGCCTTATATATTACTCGGGGCCTTATATATTACTCGGGGTCTGTATATATAACTGGGGGGCTGTATATATAACTGGGGGGCTGTATATATAACTGAGGTATGGTATATTACTAGGGGACGGCATATATTATTGGAGGGCTGTATATATAACTGGAGGGCTGTATATATAACTGGGGGGCTGTATATATAACTGAGGCATGGTATATTACTGGAGGGCTGTATATAAAACTAGGGGGCTGTATATATTACTCGGGGTCTGTATATATAACTGGTGGCTGTATATGTAACTGAGGTGTGGTATATTACTAGGGGACTGTATATATTATTGGAGGGCTGTATATATAACTGGGGGGCTGAATATATAACTGGGGGGCTGTGTATATAACTGTACCTGGTGTCCTATAAGCAGGCAGCATGTTATAGAGCAGAAGAAACTGAGCAGATTCTACATAGTGTCCTATCAGCAGGCAGCATGTTATAGAGCAGGAGGAGCTAAGCAGATTGTACGCAGTGTCCGTAGGGGACCGTATAGTAGGAGCAAATTATTAAATGTATACAATACTAGTTATACTGCATTTATAGCCGAAATCATTGGTTTAGCTTAATGCGTAATGTGTATGACCCCCTTTATAAAGCAAAGCAATGTTTTTCAAGCCACACTCCATACAATATACAGCACAGCAACCTCCGGGCTATGAACACTGATCTCTGTACACGACTTCTAAAACATAGAAATGAACAAAGAGCAAACGAAATGGAGATGAAAGAAGAAAAGCGAGTGATAAAATAAGCTCTTGTTGCAGGAAAGACATTATCAAGAACACTGCAATCTTAACCAGAACAGAAGAGAGAGGAAAAAAAAAAAAACCCCATTGTATAAAAGTTTCGAAACGCGCCGGCATCTGTCGAGGGCTCACGCAGGCTGCAAAATGATATTAACATTTTCTTATTTTAAGGTGAGGTTTTTAAAACGGAATTTTAAATGGTGCCCCGCTGGTTCACAATACAGAAACCTTTCATTTTATGCAAATAAGCCGCTCGGAGCCGAGTCCTTAATGTAAACGAACGCTTTTCTTTGTACGAGAAACGGCATGAGAAAGAGGTAGGGAAAAAAATATATTCAGTTGGATTCTTTAATTGCTGTCTGAAATTATGTAAATCCCTTGATAAGTTAGGGCATAATTATCCCGTGGCCTCCGCATGCCAGTTTTACTAACGTCTAACAAAATATCCGTGTGTGACATTTAGTGGAGGTAATGCTAATGAGTATTTAAATGTTTTTCACTTTTTTTTTTTTTTCTATTTTCTAACACAAAGCGGCAGAAGTGAAAGATGAGGTCAGTAAAAGAAAATGGGAAGAAAAATAATAATCCAAAAAGACAATATTATGTACAAGCTTTTCACTGGGTTATTTGGAGGAAAGCCACTTTTAGTACGTATCTGGGGCTCTTGCAGTGTCTGAAAGTTATATTTTTTTTTTATGGTATTACTAAAGGGATTTTCTGAATTATAGAATAGTATTTCCCAATACAGGTAGTCTCCTACTTAAGAACACCTGACTTACAAGCGACCCCTCGTTACAAACGACCAATGGTAATTGGTAATTTACTGTACTTTAGCCCTAGGCTACAATATACAGCTATAACAGTTATCACAGGTGTCTGTAATGAATCTTTATTGTTATTCCTGGTTGTTATGACAACCCAACATTTTTTAAATCCAATTGTCACAGAGACCAAAAAAAATTTGTGTGGAGTTACAATAAAAAAATATACAGTTCCGACTTACATACAAATTCAACTTAAGAACAAACCTACAGAACCTATCTTGTACGTAACTGCCTGTACTCTTTAAAAACATCCTAAATATACCTTACCTTGTCTGCTAAGATATGTACAGGCAGTCCCCGGGTTACGTACAAGATAGGTTCCATAGGTTTGTTCTTGTACGTAAGTCGAAACTGTATATTTTATAATTGTAGATTTTTTTTTTGCCCCAGTGACAATTGGAGTTTCAACATTTTTTGCTTTAATGGGACCAAGGATTATCAATAAAGCTTTATTACAGACACCTTACAGCTGATCATTGCAGTCTGGGACTATAGTAACATCCAGAGAGATTCCCCAGAGGTCACCGTGCGCAGAGTGGTCCGTCTGTAACTAGGGGTTGTCTGTAAGTCTGGTGTCCTTAAGTAGGGAACCGCCTGCCGATGAAAACCACAGCTGAAATCTCTGCCAGGTCTAACTAAGAGGTTGGAGCCTCTTAATATCTGCAGGAGCCAGTATATCCCAGAGTAAACCCCATAACGCCGAGGCCTTTTTTCGTTTTTGCGTTTTCATTTTTCACTCCCCACCTTCAAAAATCTAAAACTTTTTGTCTATATTTTTTTATTTATTCATGTACAGAGCTGTGTGATGGCTTGTTTTCTGTGTAACAAATTGCTTTTTATTGTATTTAATATTCCATGCCGTGTACTGGGAAGCAGGAAAAACTTCCAAATGCCGTGAAATTGGTGAAAAAACACATTTGTGCCGTTTTGTGGGCTTGGGTTTTACGGCTTTTACAGGTCTACTTTATTCTTTGGGTCGGTGTGATCACGGGGATAACAAATTTATATATGTTTTATAAGGTTTTCATATATTTACAAGAATTAAAACCTCCTGTACAAAAAAAAAATGTATTTTGCCATATTCTGGTGCTAATAACTTTTTCATACTTTGGTGAACAGTGCTGTGATTGGTGTCATTTTTGGCGACTTTTGATGATGTTTTCAATGCTTCTCTTTTTAGGATGGTACGGCCTTTTGATCACTTTTATTGAATTTTATTATTTTTCAATATGGCAAAAAAGTGCAGTTTTGGACCTAATGGGGCAGATTTACTTACCCGCTCCTGTCGCGATCCCGCGATTCGTTGTCCGACAAGGATTCCGGTCTGCCGCGATTCACCAAGCTCGTGCGCCCAAGTTCCTGCATCCGTCGCTTTCGTGCCGAGGTCCGCCGGAGTTCACCTGCTTCTTCCCGGTGCTTGTAAGAGCTTGTCTTGCGACACAATTCTAAATGTTAAATCCTGCGGTTTGTCCAAATACGCACAAATCGCACATTGTAATGAATGGGTAAAATACAGACAGCCTCGGGTCTTCAGAAGGCCAAGGTATCTTATGATTTTTAATATTTTTCTAATGCACAAAGAAATCTGCACAGCAAATCTGATTATTTTAAGCATGTGTTTTGAAGTACCCTAGCCACTAGATCTGCCGTGAGTTGTAATTACAAGTACCGTGTGTTTTTGAGTATAAGCCGACCCAAGTATAAGCTGAGGTACCTAATTTTAACACAAATAAACTGGGAAAACCTATTGACTTGAGTATAAGCCTAGGGTGAAAAATGCATTGGTCCCAGCCTCCACCCAATGTATAGCTAGCCAGCCCATTCCCCCAGTAGGTAGCCATCCAGCCCATGCCCTTAAGTATATAGCTAGCCAGCCACCTGCCCCCCAGTATATCACCAGCCCCCTGAACCCCAATATATAGCCAGCTAGCACATGCCCCCCAGTATATAGCCAGCCCATGCTCCCCAGTAAATAGCCAGCCAGCTCATGCCCCTAGTATAAAGCCAACCAGCCCATACCCCCCAGTATATAGCCAACCTGCCAATGTTCCCAGCATATAGCCAGCCAGCCCCTGCTCCCAGTATATAGAAAGCCTGTCCATGCTCCCAAGTATAAAGCTAGCCAGCCACCTCTCCCCCAGTAAATCACCAGCCCTTGCACACCAATATATAGCCAACTAGCACATGCCAGGATATTTCCAGCCCCCTGCCCCCAGTATATAGCCACCCAGCCAATGCCGCCAAGTATATAGCTAGCCAGCCACCTGTCCCCCAGTATATCACCGGCCCTTGCACCCCAATATATAGCCAACTAATACATGCCCCAGTATATAGCCAGCAAATCCATATCACCCAGTAATTAACCATCCCCTGCCCTCAGTATATACAGTAGCCAGCTAGCTCATACCCCCAGTATATAGCTAGCAACCCCTGCTCCCAGTTTATAGTCAGCTATCCCATACCCCTTAGTATATAGCCAAACCTCTGCCCCCAGTATATAGCCAGCCTACCCATACCCCTCAGTATATAGCCAGCCAGCCCATATCCCCCAGTATATAGCAAGCCCCTTCTCCCAGTATATAGCCAGCCAGCCCATAACCCCCAGTATATAGCCAGCCCATGCTCTCAGTATATAGCCAACATGCCTATGCCCCCCAGTATATAGCCAGCCCCTGCTTCCAGTATATAGCCAGCCTGTCCATGTACCCAGTATATAGCAAGCCCCTGCCCTTTAGTAAGCAGCCCATGCCCCCTTATATACAGCCAGCAACCCATGCCCCCTTGTATTTGACTAGCAGCCGATGCCCCCTAGTATATAGCCAGTCCCCTGCCCCGAGTATGTCCAGTTTAAGTGGTTTATCATCAGTTAACTACTCTGTCTAAATGGTAAAACAACTCAATTGTTCACATGTGGATTAGCCATTCAATGGGATCAGTTTGTTTTTCTCTTTATAATATATCTTTATTTTGTTCTAGCAATATCACGCAAAGTCATAATGGAAATTGAAAGAGACTGTAATGAAGGAACTGGATTTGGGGTGAACAAATAATAGAGTCCTGAGCTGAGCCTGAGAATGTCACCTGTCCACTTACTGGTTCCTCCCTAACCAGAGGCCGCTAACTGGCCGATGTTCTCTTCCTACGACAAAGTGAGAATACGAAACAAGACTTATACACAAATAACCAAAAAGAGAGGTCAGAGGTCACAAAAAAATACAAAATACTTCACAAATATGAGAGGGAGGGTAGAGTTTTGACCGAATATGATTAGTTTGTTGAAAATCTGTCATCCAGACGCATTCACTCCGACCTATATGTAGGACTTTATATGGTTTAAATGGGAGCAGGAAGCTTTGAATGTGTATTAGTTCTTCCCTTAGGCCCTCATTACAAACCCCAGATTTCTATCTCCTCTCCCTAATATCAGCCGTTTCCAGGAATCATACACAGAAAGGTCACTAAATGCTTTGTGACAGCGACAGAGCAGAGAGATAATTTCAGACAATGCAGCATGTATATAATTGTAGAAGGCCCAGTACTATGTATGTGTGCCTACATAAGAAAGGGTCATTTACAAAGAAAACTGCACAGATCCTCCTTTAACAACCTTATATTTACCATTCTGGTGACATTTTATGCATACATGGCCATTTCTTCATGATTAACGACTCAACCTTGCTTCATTGTAATTGCTACACATTTTGGTCAATAAATAATGAGATAGGACCCATTGCTCTTTTATGGGGGGATGGCATCCACTTCTGAAGCTTTTTGGACCAGTTTTCACCCCATCCTCCAATGGTAGACTTGTTCTGTTGTGTCCCTCTTGAACCATTCCAGGTTTTCTCCTGGACCTCTTAGTTTTTATTTGTAGAAACTTTGAGTCTCCGTTTTATTTTTCTAACTTTTTGTTCTCCTTTTGCTAATACATTCTTTGGTTGATCTAAAAAAAGATACAAATAAACACACTAATCAGCTATTCACAGATTGGGGCCCATTTACTAAGTGTCTGCGGCTGCACTTAAGTCGGATTTTCCGACATTTTCGGGGATTGCACAGCCGTGACAGGTATTCAGCCGGAGATTTTGTCGCACGCGATCGGATTTTGGCGCAGCGGCGTCGGCTTTCATGCAACAAAAATTGGGGAGCGGGCCGTCGGACGATCCGAAGGATTCGGACTGGGCACGGGATTTAACATTCAATTTGTGTCGCAATCCAATGCACTTACATACACCGGGAAGAAGAAGGTGAACTCCGGCGGATCTGAGGGGGAAGCGACACATGCAGATCTTAGTGAATCGCAGCACAGTGCATTCTGGTCAGATAATGCACTCTCAGTGAACAACTCCGGATGGGTAAGTAAATGTGCCCCAATATGTAGTAAATTTATGACCGCTGTGGTCCCCACTAGAGGAACAAACAGCAATCATAAGGAATAGGAGCTCTGAGCAATGAGGAGCTTGAGTAGAGTGGTGGTCTCAGGACCCCGATCACAGTGTATGACAGTGTAATAGGGCACAAATTTGACTCAATTCAAACTACTCCTTTACAAGGGTTTTGAACCCCATTATGGTTATTAGTTGGGATATTAGCTATAAATTGTGGACATCTTTTCAAGAATTACTTCTTTCCAGACCCTAGATAGGAGCCACCATAGCTGTTGCAGAGTAACAGTAGCATTTCATGGTAGCCATTCTGATAAATAGCCATCAGTCCTGATGGTTCACATTGTGGGATTCAGGCCCATAAACCTAAACCAATGGGGGTCATTTACTAAGGGCCCGATTCGCGTTTTCCCGACGTGTTACCCGAATATTTCCGATTTGCGCCGATTGTACCTGAATTGCCCCGGGATTGTGGCGCACGCGATCGGATTGTGGCGCATCGGCACCGGCATGCGCGCGACGGAAATCGGGGGGCGTGGCCGAACGAAAACCCAACGTATTCGGAAAAACCGCCGCATTTAAAAACCGAAAAAGTGTCGCTTGGGGAGCGCTTACCTTCACCTGGTCCGAGGTGGTGCATTCCGGCGCGATGAGATGACTTTCAGCGCAGCAGCGCCACCTGGTGGACGGCGGAGGAACTACCTTCTTAAATCCCGGCCGGACCCGAATCCAGAGCAGAGAACGCGCCGCTGGATCGCGAATGGGCCGGGTAAGTAAATTTGCCCCAATGTGTTATACAGCGACATTGACAGATTTCCCATAGTTTCCCATGTTCAAACGTCTTGCTTTTCTCTATTTTTCTTCTAACATTTTGAAATACATTAGTATCTGCACAATGCAGCTACCATTACCTTACATGCATAGTCCCAGTCTACGTGACCCGTCCAATGATCTGATTGTATTTCCCACCTGTATATCACACTTCTGCTTTTTGTGGGTCTGCAAATGTTAGTTGACCAAAGGTAGATTGATATATGGTCATCCTTGACTGCTGTGCCTACCATATCAAACCTAAAGATATTTTATGAATTTTGACTTATCTAAGGTTATCTTAGGAGACATCCAGGCTTAAAGGATCTCCCTTATTCAAGTGCTGGGGGAACCACCACTGATCCCCCATTTGAATTCAGGTTCCCCATGCCAATTTTTGGGCTGCTGGCAGTGTGCCTGTGTCACTGCTACTGCTAATGGAGGGGCACCGGACTCCTGTTTTTGTGATCAAAGGGGGGGGGGGGGGGGGTGGTCAAAGGGGTGTAACTTTAAGCTGATGGGCGTCAATGAAAAATCTAAACTCTATTCTTTTTAGTAATGTTTTTTGCATAATAAAGAGATGGCTGATATGGCACATACGACTCCAGGGTCCAGATGCATCTGTACATCATGCACCCCCATTAGTTAGACCTTGTGATTATTGGTTGTACTTGGAAGAATAGGTTGGGGGGGCAGATGTGGAATATATAAACTCAATAAACAATTTTTTCGAGTGGACAAAGAGATGCAGCTTGTGTCTCAACGTAAACAAAACAGAGGAAATGGTGGTTAGAAGTAGTAGAAAATTCACATATAATGGCCCAGATTTATCAAAACTAGTGCAATCTGTACTATGTACTATTGTGCAGAGTGCGGCAGATTATTGAATACTGGCCCATGGTCTTCATTAATCTGGCGCCCCCTGTATTGCTCGGGAAGTGTAACATCTTTTTCTTTTTGTTGACCTTTAACATACAGCATGCAACACAATTCTGTCAAGTTTCAGTAATAATTGTGGCGCACAGTCCAAATCGGCACCGGAACGCCACATTATAAATACCTGGGTGTTTTTTTCGATGAGCATCTTGATTGGAAGGCCTTTAAATATGTTTTATGATGCGGTGGCTGAGAGTCTGTGTTATGGGATAGCTTGTTTTTGGTCGGGCATGACAAAAAGGAATGTTCAAGTTATCAAGTAAGATAGGGCGGTGATTGGTATGGAGTTTGAGGGATTTGCTCCGACGGCGGAAATGAGAATTTCAGAAAAATTTTGCCCATTATGAAGACGGTAAATGATAAAACAAGTGTTTTTAGAAGTCATTTTTGTCAGCTTAAAGGGCATGAAGGGGTCATGAGTAGTGGAGGTGGAGTGAGCTGAAAAAGGGTGTTCCAACCCTGCGCCTGTGCACTGGATGCACCAAGGGACCAATCAAGCTTAACGGTCGCTGGTTAATAGCGCAGATCTATGCCAAGCAAGGCCTGGCATTGCATTGTACCCTTCACACCCTGGCCACCAGACACATCATGCCTTGGTTGGCTCCAGAGAGACAGAGTTTCATCATACACCAGAGCACAAAGCGCCGATGTATGATATATCTCCCCCATACTGCACATATAGTTGATAAATGTTGATTATGGGAAAACTCCTCGGTTACTATTATATGACAATGTCCCTAGGCATCTGTGGTCAATTTTACCTGACAGAGCAAAACAGGCAGTCAGATACGATTCTCCCTCTGGTAATTATAACTGTGGACACCATTAGTCATAAGATATGTTCCCAATCCTCAAAATTCTGGTATTGATTTTCTCATTACTCTGCCTTGTAGTACAGCAGTCCATGGCTTATCCACTCTTACTAAAAAAAAATAACCTTCCGATATTAATTATAAAACTGTGCTACTGTCTCTAGTACTGTCTCTAGTACTACTTTTATTCCTCCTTGTAATTCACTACAGACAGAAGGCCACTGCCCAATGGAAGTCGTGGTCACCAGATACAATGGATTTAAGAAACATAGAAGCAATGGAGTGGATAAATACTATTGTAGTGGGGGGACTCAGAGAGAATCTTAAAGGTTACAGGTTCTGCAGGAAGAAATTAGGAAATTAAATTCAACTTAAATTCAATTATTTTTCAATTCAATTTTCAATTCAATTGTATTTAAAATTTCCCCGTCAGCCGTATCAAATGATAAAAAGCTCCAGTCACTTGTTGGATTTTTGAAGCTCCATTCATTGTCTAGAGGTGGTGTCCTGACACTGGTATACCTTAAACAGGGTAAGTTTAAGACCCTAATGGGATACTCTTATTATACGTATCCTTTTAAAGTTTCTCAACTTGGGTCTCATAACCCATGTGCCTCACTTGGTCATAATAGAGAGGAAGTGTATATAGTAATGACTCCACAGCCCCTACGATCCTTCCAAAGCCACCATAGGGGATGCCACAGGAAGTCTCGGGTCCTGCTGCCCAGGAGTGATGTGACTCTAGGACAGTGATGGCGGACCTTTTAGGTATCGAGTGCCGAAACTACAAGCCAAAGCCACTTATTTTTCACGTCGGGCCAAATGTCAATTTAAAGTAATAGGTTTCAAATGTATTGGCCCCCTGAGGACACCAATACAGGAGAAAGAAGGAGAAATTCATATTATTATTGTAGTTTCCCTCTAAAGTCCCCTTAACAGGATGAATCACAGGTACAGAAAAAGGGCTACAATGATAATCAAGCTCAGTCCACACCAACTTGATTCATGTCTTGAGTCCTGAATGGAGACCTTTGTTCTGGGTGATGGCCTTGGTGCCCAAAGAGAGGACTCTGAGTGCCACCTTTGGCACCCGTGCCATAGATTCGCCACCACTGCTCTAGGAGAGTGAGAGACTTAAAAGGAAATCTACCACATGGATGCAGTGATTCTAAACCAGGCACACTTACCTGCTGGTGTGTGCCTCCTGAAATAGGAACCTTTCTTCTTTTTGCTTCCAATAGCTGAGAAAAAAACGAAATACAGTTATGCAGATGAGGCTCCGGGGCTCCTGTCTACAATACATGAGCCCCTTCTGGCTCCCTCATCTGGTCATTTTTCAAGCCCCTGTTCTGCCTTTCCATTCAGATGGGCAGAAATGCCAAACAAAGGTGTGAATACTTAGTAGACAATGGACCCAGAAAGAGATCCTGTTACCTAGACAGGAGCCCCAGAGGCTCATTTGCATATTTTGAAAATGACATTTTCTCAAGAACTAATCTATTAAAAAACTAGAAGAAAAATGGGTCCTGTTTTTTGAGGCGTTCTTCTAATTTAAGTGAATGTTAAAAATGGATCATCCTAGCTAGAACACCTCCAGCGCGGACAATTTGGATTAACTATCAATTTGGAAAACTAATCTATGATGCTATTGCTAAGGCATTGTCTCTTTGTCATCATATAGAGAGTGGAACAATATGCATATCAGCTCGTACCAGGATCCTTCACTAGATGGAAAATGATTTCCATAGAACAATTTCCTGATCTTCTAGAAGCCCAGGTACAATTCACACAAGTGTCACAATAGTCTTTTATAAATGTGGTCTTATGGCTTCAATTAAATTTTCACATCGGTTGACCTCCTACTAGAATTTGATAAATGCTCCCTTCTCATGTGCTTTACATATATTATGTGACATGATGCTAATATCTGGAACTATTGCTGCTCTTTTCATTTCATCTTATTGAAGATTCCATTAGCATCACCCGGCTCCACACTCTGTGAACAATGTTTGCTCGTTCACTCAATATGAATTTGCTTTTTCCATCCTCACCTTGCTCCGGGAAGACATTAATGTGTTAATGCTACCCTCTGCTGACCGGTGGAACACTCGGTAGATCTCCGGCTATACATAAGAAACCCAGAATAGCCTGAGACATCGGAGATTTTCCACTAATCTCCAAGACGTATGTATATATTGATATCAGGAATTTATACCGTTATTTTGCCTTAAGCTTTTATTAAAATTTGTACTAAGGAAATGACTTATAGCTTTCATTATTTTCACAGAGCACTTCCCAGATTTGTAAAGTGGAGTAAATCTGGAAATGTGTTATGTTCTGGTAATGATCTAAGAGTAGAAATTAGTTTTGCATTTAAAAAAAAAACACCGCCCCCCTCCTGTCTTTTGGCAGTGTGTGATATTACATTAACTTGACTCCAGTTGCAATGACTGACACAGCCTGTAGATATTGATGGCGCTGTTTCCTGAAAAAAGAAAACCTATCCTTTAGTACATAGTGAAATTGTTTGAGGGCAGTTCCATAAATTATAACCCCATATATGCCCAACAGAAGTTGGGATAGTTGGGATGTAATATTCCAATCAGAAAATAAATATTGGACCCAAAATAACAACTAACTGATAAGCAGAGGTGTAATTTAAAGTGGTTGCCCAGCCACAACAAGTTATCCCCTATCTTATGGATAACTTGCTAATTGGTGGGATTCCCAGAGGTGGGACTACAGATCATGAGAACATTGGTCTGTCGTATCCCCAAATGGAGCATCAGATTGGACCATTCACTGTATATGGCACTGAGAGATATACCCAAGTTCTCTGCTCTACTGCCTCTGTCAGCGCTATCGAGATGTATAGTGCAGTAATTGCATGTGATTTGTTCAATTGGGGGTACTACACTCACGATCAACTGCATGTGATTTGTTCAATAGGGGGGACACTACTCTCAAGATCCATGAGTGTTCCACCATTGGGACCCCCATTATCAGCAAGTTATCCTCTATCCAATGGAAAGCTGCTCGTCCCGAATGCAGACTCCTTTAAGGGGTACTTGCGTGTATCATATTTATGGCATATTCACACATGGAAACTCTCGGTGGCCGCCCTGGACACCACAAGTGTCCTCCTGTGTTCCTAGGATGGATGTTACTCCAAGTAGTGGATCAACGTGAGAACTAGGAGTCAGAGCAGGGTACACCCTGAGAAACCCCTTTTAGTACCGACTGACTCTGCAGATTTTGGTAAGTGTCTCCTGACATTTCCTTGACAGATGACATCTAGTGATATTGAATTTCAATGTATTTCAACCAATGACTATGTATAGATTTTAGGCTAAGCAAAAAATGTCTGTTGTAGGTAAAAACTGTTGACCAACTGTCACACTTGAGGAGGGAAAGTGTGTGGAAAAGTCTCTTAAGGGAGTCTGTGGACCCTCTGGACCACCGCGGGAGGTGATGGAGCTAGCCGCAACCCAGGACTGGAGTCTATGTGGCACCTGGTCTTCTCCAGAGCCCGCCGCAAAAAGCAGGATGGTCTTGCTGTGGCGAGATGCCACCAAGTCGTTCCACTGGTGCGACTAGGCCCGCGGTGGCAGCCAAGGTAGTATGGCAGGAAATGCAGAGGAATACTGGTAACGCTGGCACACAAAGGAACACTGGTGATGTTGGCACGGACTATAGATTCCGCAGGACAGGAACCCTGGAAGGCATAGCAGGTCACAGGAATGGCAGAGACACAGAGAAGCACTGGTAACGCTGGAACACAGAGGAACACAGGAAACACTGGGAACGCTGGAGGCTTTCTCTTACCAGGAAATGATGTAGAAGATCCGGCGGGAAGTGAAGCAGGTGCCGGATTATAAGGGTGAGCCGGATTAGCAAGAGTCAATCAGGAGGACGCTGGCACTTTAAGTCTTAACGAGCCAGCGCGTGCGTGCCCTAGAAGTGGGAGCCCGCAGCCTAGCAGGGGTATAGCCAGGAGTTTGGAGAGGTGAGTCCAGGCCAGGGAGCGGGACAGCGGCAGTGAGGACCGTGGAACATAGAAGGGCACGTGTGTGCCTGCGATCCGCGACAAGAATCGCGGGTGCTTCTGTGACACCAACCAAGCATTCAGCCAACCGATATCAAACACAAATGACCACCTTTCATGTTGTTATAGATGTGTATGAATTTAGAGAGAAAGACAGTCAGTGTCATGGTATCTCCATTAAGATTTGTCTTCGTAAGCGTTTACCCCACAAATACATTAATAAATGACTTTATCTTTCCCAATGGAGATTGTTGGCTCTCGCCGAGACCTCATTATTGTCAGACACTGCTCAGGACAGTCAGCGATGATACAAATGTGACTTTAAGACATGAAAAATGAACTCCTCCCCCTTTTTAAAGTTATAATTTTCCGGAGAGACAAACGACCTCCAGTCCAGTAGGTGACACATAAGAGAGGTGATAAATATTGGAAACAAAATTTTTTACACCTTTTCCCCCTACTGTTATTCCTGCCTTTGTATTATTTATTATTTGTGCTTCTAATCTATCATTCACACCCATTAGCATTCATCAGACGTATCTGGTTTTTCTCATATCCATGATATTTGCATTTCATAAACTAATTGTAAAAGAATAAAGAATGAAGAGGTAATAAAATTCACAGTCAGAAAAAAATGTTAATATACAAACAGATATAAATTAAAATCTAGGTAGGTGTAAGAGGAGAGGTTTACACTCCGCTTTGTGGCTTTCTGCAGCCACCTTTGGGGCAGACTCGGCACAGACACGGTTTTGCTTACTGTAGCTACTTCAGCATTATACAGACATGCACATATACATTGATATAAGGGGTGAACCTTATATATTTCCTGCCTGAGGCGAGCTAGATCGGTGGCCCTCTGGCTCATCCAGTATAAATGAGGTTATTTTTTTAGTAAATGGGTTCTTCATGCAATGGGGCTTATTTACTTAGGGACCACGGATCGCATTTCCTTCGTATTTCCCGGCGTTTTCGGGATTTGTGCTGCTGGTATTTAGAAGGGGATTGTGACGCACACGATCGGATTTTTGGTGTAGTTTTCATGCGACAGAAATCGGGGGGGGGCTGTCGGACGATCCGTCTGATTCGGGATTTAACATTTAAAAGAAACCTACCATTTCAGATCGTCGGTGTAAGCTGTAAACACCGAGCACCAGCTCAGGGTGAGCTGGTGCCGGTGCTTAGTTTCGTTAGTGTTATAAACCGCGGTATCGCGTTTTTAACACTTTTTAAACTTTATAGCAGAAGCCGCTTCGGCGCTGCGCGCGACCGTGCGCGCGCAACGCCTGCGGCATTTCCTATGTAGGCGCGCGCACGATCGTGCGCACACGCTACGCGGCGAAGCAGTTTCTGCTCTAAAGTTTAAAAAGTGTTAAAACCACGATACCGCGGTTTATAACACTAACGAAACTAAGCACCGGCACCAGCTCAGCCTGAGCTGGTGCTCGGTGTTTACAGCTTACACCGACGATCTGAAATGGTAGGTTTCCTTTAACACACACTTACATGCACCAGGAAGAAGATGGTGAACACCGGATCTGATCATGGGAAGCGACACATGCAAGATATCGGACGCACAATGTTAGTGAATCACAGCACAGTGCATTCCGGTCGGACAATGCACACCGGCGACGGGTAAGTAAATGTGCCCCAATATTTCACACCCAGGCTGACATTGGGTGTGAATAGAGACTATTTTTAAGAGTCAGGTCCTGCTTTTTAGCAGGTCACTGCGCCCCTGATGTTTCCGCCCATTTTGCTGCAGATGATGCTGCCTGAGGCAAGAGACTCAAGAGGCGCAAGATGCTTAATACAGCTAGGGGTTTGAGCCCTAAATCTTTTTCCCTGCCCCTCTTGGTGGCTGTCTTCATAACATTCCCGATGGAGAAGGCAGTGAAGAACTGGTGACTTGAGTTCACTAGGAGCTTGGTGAAGCAAAGGTTAGCACCTAATGTAGTGAAGCAAGGTGGACTGACCACTAACTCCCCATTGGGCCTAAAAAAGAAAATCCTAAACTGAAATCACCCCCATGATCATAAATATGTTATGTTTCCCGAAACTTCTTGATCGGTCATAATATAAAATGCTTATCCCATGCAGTGTACCCCCTAAAAAGGGTCCAAACTTTCAAATTGATACTTTCTCGCCATTTCATCACCCATATAAAATTTAATATCATTAAAAGTGATCAAAAGGTCAAACATTCCCAAAAACTGTTATCAGTGAAAACTTAAGTTTCTCCCACAAAAAGTACACCAAAGTATAAAAAGTTACAGGCATTAGAATATAGGTAATACAGAAATGATTCGTTTTTAGAATTTTAAAGTTTTTTGACATTCTGGTATTAAAACATAATAAAATCCCTAAAAATTGGATATTTACTTTTTTTGTACAGACACAAAGAATAAAGGGGAGGTGTCCTTTTTGACCAAATGTAAAAAATTTTCACCAAACTCTAAACATTTTTCCAAATATGGTATTTTTTTTCCCTATTGCCACCTCCGCACTCTATTATCTACATATTTATTTTGTCTGATTTAGTTTCTCATCTCCTCATCCCTCCCCAAGGTCACAGCCGAGATAAATATCTCCAAATAATGAAGTCCACAAAAAAATAGCCTCGTTACCCCCTTGACTGTCCGTCTACAGAATTCCCGTCTTCCAAAACTCAAACCCTACTTGAAAATATTAATCACTAAAATACTAATCATTAATATAATGTTATCACTTTCACCCTTGCAATGAGAGCGTCCTGATAAATCGAGACGAAGATGAATTTCCACCTGTCTAATTATATAAACACAGACGTTCTCTGGGTGAGATTTAGTGAGGATTGTGTATCTGATTAACCTGAGTGGAGACAATGAAATTTGCAGTGGAAATGTCTCACGTCAGCCATTTCTGTGATAAGGCATTAATCCTATCAATGGGAGGATTATGGGTATAACGGCTAATGAAGAGATTTTAATGGCACTGATAGAATGACCTCGGATGGAGCCTTGTCTGCGTTATATATGATCCTGCTTGCATAGGGCAATACTATTAATCCTTGCACTATAGCAAAAGGGTTAATGACCATGACTGCTGCCGCATTAACCCCCCCAATGCTCACAAAAATGTGCGTTATGATATGGATGAACTATGGGTTGATTCTGCTCTGGGAATCATATATTTTCCTCCGATATTTGAAAGAATTGCAAAATGTCCATAACAGGGTTGTCATCAGTATATTTGTCTAATTAATTAATAATAATATTCCTTTATTTGTATAGCGGACACAGATTATGCTGCGTTACACATAGTTTGCCAAATCAGTCCCTGTCCTCTATTGGGGATCACAATCTAATCAGCCTACCAGTATGTTTTGGAGTGTGGGAGGAAACCGGAGGACCCGGAGGAAACCCACACAAACACGGAGAGAACATACAAACTCTTTGCAGATGTTGACCTGGATGTGACTTAAACCCAGGACCCCAGCGCTGCAAGACTGTAGTGCTAACCACTGAGCCACCACTTCAAAGTGAACTACGTGCTGAAGACCTAAAGTGAGTTGAAGGTGACTTTACCTCTGGCACTTTAGTGATGTAGGCTGATGCACCTCCACCTCATTAGCATATTTTTATAAGTTCTTTTTTAGGCACATCCTGCAGTCCAGGGGCATAACTTGAGGGGGGTGTAGAGGTTGCGATTGCACCCGGGCCCAAGATGTTTAGGGGGTCCATATGGTGTCACTTTCCCATATGAGAAGACTATTACTGGGGTTCCTGAGAAATGAAAAGGCCGTTCTCTATACATACAGAATGTGCACAAGATCATGTTAATTGCATTGTAATCCTTGTTGTTATCATGGCGCATAACATGACACATTGTCAATAGGGTCCAATAGGTTATCTGTGAATCAGTTTATAAGAAATAGACCCAAGTGGCAAGTGAATGGCACAAAAGTCAGAAACGGAGCTGTCTTTATGCCCATGTTGTATTAATGTGTAATATTCTGTGCCCATGGGTAGTATTGATGTAAATACACATAGGTACACGGAGCACGACAAGTAGTGAGATAAGCAAAAAGTCTAATAACAAGTCTGAGTTTTAGTAAAATCTGCTAAACTCCACTGGAGCCCCTGGATACAAGCGCTGGAGCACCTGCAGGGGGAGCTTTAAGATTGGTGTTCAAATGTCACCCAATGTAGAAACTACTCAGCTCCTCCTGTACTATAACATGCTACCTACCTGGGAAAGGATATTATGTACAATCTGCTCCTCCTGCTCTATACTATGCATAGTCATAGGACATTAAGTACAATGGGGAACATTTACTTACCCGGTCCAGTCGCAATCCCGCGTTTGCGTTGTCTGACGCCGATTCGGGTCTGCCGGGATTCACTAAGATATCCAGCAGGTGTCGCTGCTGTGCCGAGGTCCGCCGGACGGGTGCGCCAAAATCCCGGGGCAATTTGGGGCAAATTGGGAATATTCGGAAACCTGACTAAAGTGCGGCGTTCGGACCCTTAGTAAATGTGACCCAATGTGCTCATCTCCATTTGCTCTATAACCTGCTGCCGGCAGATAAGACACTATGGGGCTCATTTACTAAGAGTCGCGCTGCTCACTTTGTTAGACTGTGCGCCTTTTTTGGGGATTGCACAGCTTGGATAGGTATTTCACAGGTGTCTGCGCTGGGATTTTGGTGCACACAATCATTTTTTGGTGCAGCTGCGCTGCTTATATGCGACAAAAAGTTGTGGAGACATGACGCAGGACGATCCGACCGATTCGGACTGAGTGCGGGATTGAACTTTAAAAGTGTGTCGCAAGCCCAAGCAATTACATGCACCAGGAAGAAGAAGGTGAACTCCGTCGGACCTGAGCGGGGAAGAGACACATGCAGGATATCGGGCACACGATCTTAGTCAATCGCCGTACAGTGCATTATCGTCGGACAATGCACTTTCAGTCAACTTCAGCAGACGGGTAAGTAAATGTGCCCCTACGTACGATGTGCTTAGCTCCTCCTTCTCTATAATATGCTGCCTGCAGATAGGACATTATATACAATATGCTCATCGCCTCCTGCTCTATAACATGCTGCCTGCAGATAGGGCACTATGTACAATCTGCTCTGCTCCCCCTGCTCTATACTATGCTGCCTGCAGATAGGGCACTATGTACAATCTGCTCAGCTCCTCCTGCTCTATAACATGCTGCCTGCAGATAGGGCACTATGTACAATCTGCTCTGCTCCCCCTGCTCTATACAATGCATGTAGATAGGACTTGCATTTTCATGACTACAGGTTCATTTGAACATTTCTTGCTTTCTTTTAAATCATTCATATTTTTTTTGCATTTAACAAGTTATAATAACATTTCATTTATAAAGCCTCTCCGGTTATTCCTTACAGGCTAGGGAATCCATCAATTTTTAATCCTCATTTCAGCTACACTTGGTCCTGGGTTGACATGCACAGGGTGTCTTCTTATTTTCATCAATGTAGCCGTGGATTGTTTCAAAGAACAAACTCTATAACTTTAATCCGGCGCGGGGCACATACTGTCTGTGTTATGAGCTTTTTATTTAATATTCTGTGTAATGTAAATGTAATAATGTCGTGTATTCATATCTGTACACAAAGGACAGGAAAACATTGTCAACTAAATATTTAATATCAAAGCAGATGACTTAAAATTAGGTTTGCGCAATTATCACCAAATAAATTGCATGTATTATTTATGCCGACTCCTCAATCTCAGCCTCCGAAAATAATATTTATACCATTTGCATAGGTAAAGCAATGGATAATTGCCTTATTATGCTTTGTCTTAAATATTATTATACCTTATTTTGGAACGTGTCATGAAGTTGTAATAAGTGCTTAGCTATTATGTGGCCTATCAGCTATAAAAGCAGATATAGCCAGGGGTATTAGTAATTGTCTAGTTATTTTGAGGGTTTATGGGGAGCAGAGCTTAATTTTGTGATAGACATTTAGGGGGAGATTTATCATAAGTCTCCTAGAGCAGCACTGTTGTAGTTGCCCATGGCAGCCAATCAGAGCTCAGCTTTCATTTTCCCACAGCTGTTTATAAAATTGAAGCTGAGCTCTGACTGGTTTCATGGGCAACTAGAACAGTTTTACCTCAGACACTTGATGATAAATCTCCCCCTTAGAGTCGGGAAGGATTCTCCTACCCCACTGGCCATGTGGTATCTGCAGCTCAGCTTTTTATAGATTATTGAAGCGTAACAGCAATACCACGCGCTATTCATGGTTAGGAGAGGAGCTATGTGGAAGAAAGCAGCCATGTTTTTCAGCCTTCAAACAACCCCTTTAAGATTAGCATTGTAAAATTATAGGTTGGACTTGATAAACCTGCATCTTTAGTCAACCGAATCTTTTCTGGAATTGGGGTTTATTAATAGGATAAGTAGAGTATTTTATTTAATTCGGAGATCTAACGTTTGGAAATAGAATTTTTCTTGTCAAAAATTTTGTATAGGATTTAGGTTTTTTCTATAGTACAAACTCAAGTGCTTTTAATTGCAGCAAAAACCCACCGGCTACCTACGCAATCACTGCAGTCTGGGCGCCGCCATATAAACTTTGGTCATCACTCTCCATGACGTTGTTGGGAAGTGATGATCAGTTGCTATGACAGCCTGGAGTCTTTAAAAAACTGCAGGACCTCTCATTGCTGCAGATCTGTTATTGTGTGCCAGTGTCACACCTTAACAGATCTATACCAGATTCTCCATATACTCCAATACAGTAGTATTGCAGTATATGTCAGGAGCAGTCAGAATCTCTAGGGAGGTCTAAAAAATGTTTTAAAAGTAAAATAAAAATTGAAAAAAATCTAAAAGTATAAATCACTCTTCCAACTTTTTCCTGCTTACCAACACATGGCATGGAATAATAAATATCATTACTAAAAAGTACAACTGGTTGTACAGAGGATAAACCCTTACGTAGCTCTGTACACAGAAAAATAAAACAGTTATAGATTTTTGAAGGTGATATGTGAAAAATGCAAACAATAAAGGGCCAAGTCATGAAGGGGTTAGAGTAATATTATCCCCCCTTTTTGTAATAAATTTGTAATATAAAAATTTTTGGATGTTAAAATACTACTTAAAAATAACTATTTAAAAAAATACCAAAAATCAGGCCAAGAAAAAAGGCAAATGTCAAAGAATTTTGGAACTATAATTCTAATAGATAATAATACTAAATAATTAGGTATTGAATAATAAACTCAGAGTGCAGGAAACAATGTTAGATAATGTTGGAAACAATACTATATATATGTATATAGAAATTGTATTCTAGAATTGTATTTAGAATTCTTATTTAATGCTTACAGGATACTGTAAAATATAATACATTGATGCTTATAGTGGAACTGGATAAAACGATACTAAATAATTCCAAAAATTATATTGATTCTGAAATATTACTATTACTAATATCGATTCTGGAATAATACTTCCTATAATACAATAAACCACTCTAAAATAAAAACTTACTTATAATAATACATTAAAAATTGTGCTATATAATACTATCATGAAATAAAAACACAAATTATTAAACATAATAATCAATGCTTAAAATATACTTTACAAGAAACAATATAAAACAACAGTAAAACATAATTAACCTGCATACAAAAATATAATATTATTTTAACAGACAACTGTAATATTTTTTTCCACACTCCAACACTAAACAAATAGTTCCCTGCCCGGTTAATAATATTGTATATTCTATGGCATTTGTTCTAAAAAATAAAGTAAAATAAATGCAGCAGATTATTAATTAAAAAAATTATAATTGAAAAAAAAAAAGATTCATTAGAAGTTCAAATCGTTGGTTGTCATGGTAACCGCATAACCCGACTATATGTGCATTAAATACTGACTGATAAATATTTATAGAAAACACGAATACCACTTTACCTAATGAGACTCCGAAAATATTAATGGATCAGATTTTCTCCCATCCCACAGAGATTTCCTATCTATATATTGAGGTGTGCACTAATTATATATGAAATGCACCTTTAATTAACATGATATTGTTAATAATAATAATCTCCATTACCCCCGACCACGAGCAATAAGCAGTATAATTACACCACAGGAGTGGGCAGTATTATCCGAGTGGCTTTTATTGTCTGCTTTTCCTTATTGTGACGTTATATTACGGCTCTTAATTTAATGGGATAATATGATATACCGTATATTAAGCAATTGCCCGTTTTTAAATGTATACAGAGATTGTACATTCCTTGTTTAATTGTTTGTCTTATTGATATTTTATTAACTGCATGTGTAGTGTAGCTTGTAGGTATAGCCTAGTATTGAAATAGAAGGATTGACTATGCATATTGAAGGTTATGAACATATTTAGGGGGGCAGTCACTTTCATGAAGTTAATATTAACTTATAGCTAATGGACCCTATGTATCTTTTATATCATTGGTTTCTTTTTAAAGAGGACCTGTCACCCACGACAAGAGGACTAAGAGCTGCTTACTAAAGTAAATAGCTCCTAGCGCTATCTCCGATGCAGCAGTGTTACATTGGTAGCGTTATAGGGAATCCTCCGATAACGCTAGCAAACACTGCAGTGAAGTATAATAGAAATGCCGGACTGTGCTCAAAGCGGTCTGGCGTATTCATGAGGGGGCGGGGCTAGGGGCAGTGACTGTCTCTTGAAGCCCAGGAGTCCCCGCCGGACTGTGATCAAAGGCCGACCATTCCATAGGCTGGCTGTGACTGCTGGGCTTCACACGACAGTCATTGCCCCTAGCCCCGCCCCCTCATGAATATGCTGGACCGCTTTGAGCACAGTCTGGCATTTCTATTGTACTTCGCTGCAGTGTTTTCTAGCGTTATCGGAGCAAACGTTAGCAGGGTTTAGTAAGTTTAGTCGGTTTAGTAAGCAGCTCCTAGTGCTTTTGTTATGTGTGACAGACCCTCTTTAAGGCAAAAAAGGTGCCTTATTAGACCCTAAGGCTCCTGATTAGTGATGAGGAAACTTGAACAGTGCAGGTATACCCCCCCCCCCCTCACCATCGGTACACCTGCTATAAACACAAGGAGCAACGATCCTCAGGAAACTTGTGCCGCACATGCACTGTCTGCATTTTTATTTCAGCGGCATTTAATTTAAGTTAAAACCCCCAATCAATGTCAGCACCAATCACAGGTGTTACCGATGGGGGGTTTGGGTTTAGTACCCAGACCCACACAGAATTTTCAAAACTTCATCAGGTCTACTCATCCCTACTCCTGAAACACCATCTGTACCCCCCCCCCCCCAGTTACACCACTGGTCACCAGTTGTGAACTCTCTTTAAGAAAATTATGTGAATCATTAGGCTATTGTAGGCTATGACAAAAGAGTTAAAATAAAATCTGGGCATATTGGTAAAATGTTCCTACCAGTCTTAGGTGTCTTCAAGACATAACACGTGAAGACACTTGAAATTGCTTAAAGGGAACCTGTCAGCAGGAGAGCCATTTTTAGCACTCCCCCAGTCCCGACAGAGCATAGTACATACACTGCCAAAGTGTTTTTGAATTAAAAACTGGTTTTACAGAAAAAAAGATATGTTATATTGTACCTTTCATTATCATCTGCTGTGTGACTAGGCACTCGTCCACTGGGAGTGACTGGAAAGGAGCAGTTTCCCCCGACCCTTGGGAAACAGCTTCTCCATGTGTCCTCCTTTTCAAATATATGAATAACTCCCCTCATTTGGGACTGACTGTAGAGGATCAGGGGGCGTCGCTAAGCCGAGTGATGGGTGTTTTCATATATTTGAAAAGGACACATGGAGTAGCTGTTTCCCAAGGGTGGGGGGGAAACTGCTCCTTTCCAGCCTCTCCCAGTGGACGAGTGCCTAGTCACACAGCAGATGCTAATGAAAGGTACAATATAACATATCTTTTTTTCTCTAAAACCAATTTTTGATTCAAAAACACTTTGACAGTGTATGTACTATGCTGTGTGGGGACTGGGGGAATGCTAAAAATGGGTCTCCTGGTGACAGGATCCCTTTAAGGATAGATCAACCAAAACCAACTTATCCATGTCATTTCACAGAAGCCATGGTGGAGCTGAAAGGCCTTTTCCCTTAAAAAAAGCTGATCAATGGGGATAACGACAGCAGGGAACCGCAGTGTTCATCTTATTCACACCAATGTCATCCTCCAGGCAGGGAGGGCAATTGCTCCGAGCTCAACCCACAAGAGGAATTAGGGGGCGCTGCCAGCTAAACACACAGGAGCCACCAACTAAAGCAGGTTGCTGCTTCACGAAGCGTGGATTGCACAGAGAGGGCAGTGATGACGGTGCTGTAAAAGAAGAGGTGAAAAGAGGAGCAGTGGGAAGCACCTGGAAGGTGAGTAATGAGTTTATTTTTTTATGCCAGTGTGCTGGGGTTACATGTGTATTGGTGGGGGAAGGAGGGGTAGTATGTTGGGGCTTTCTATATACTGAGGGAGGGTGTGTGTGTGCTGGGGCTACCTATATACAGGGGGGAAAGTGTGTTGGGGCTACCTGTGTACTGAGGAGTGTGAGCTGGGGCTACGTATATAATCCGGAGAATCTGCTGGGGGGGAAAGTGTGTTGGGTCTACCTATATACTGTGGGGAGTGAGCTAGGGCTACCTATATACTGGAGAGAATGTGCTGGGGCCACCTATATACTGGAGAGAATGTCCTGGGGCTTCCTATATACTGGGGGAGGTGTGTTAGGGCTACCTGTAGACTGGAGAGGGCATATGCTGGGGCTACCTATCTGTATACTAGGGACATATGCTCAGATTACCTATCTATATACTGGAGGCATGTGCTTTGGGTTCCTATCTATATGCTGGGGACATGGGCTGGATCTACCTATCTATATACTGGGAACGTGTGCTGGGGCTACCTATCTATAGACTGGGGGCATGTGCTTTGGGTTCCAATCTATTTACTGGGGGGGGAGTATCTTAGGGCTACCTGTATACTGGGGAGGGCATATGCTGGAGCTACCCATCTATATACTGGGAAGGTGTGCTGGGGCCACCTATCTATATAGTAGAGGAGTGTGCTGAGGCTATCTATCTCTATACTGGGGACTTGTGCTGAAGCTGCCTATCTTTATACTGTGGGTTAGTGCTGGAACTACCTATCTATATACTGGGGACAAGTGCTGGGGCTACCTATCTATATACTGGGGCATGTGCTAGAACAACCTACTTACGTATACATATATACTTGGGGGCACAGGAAATATCTAATAGATAGGAAACAGTATATATAGCTAAAAAAGGGGGCACAGTATAAATAGCTAATAGAGGGGGAACAGTATATATATCTAATAGACAGGGACTTAGTATATGTATCTAATAGAGGGGGCACAATATATATATCTAATACAGAAGAACACAGTGTGTATATATATATATATATATATATATATATATATAATAAAGGGGATGACATTTAATAGAGGGGGCACAGTATAACACGGTGAACAGTATGAATTAAAATGGGGGACTAATTTATTATGGGGGTGCTGTATACATGTAAATTAGTCAGCTCTGTACATATGTAAAATTATTTTTGATACTGTATATATGTATAAAGGGACTGGGAATTGGTTCGGGTGCTTTGTTTCTGTACGATGCTCGTTTCTAGTACTGTACTTTTGTATTGAACTCTATATTTATGTAATAAGCTTTGTATTAATTCATAAAAGGTATAATATTATAATTTGAAAGAGGCTGTACATATTAATTTAAGATAGGACACTGCATATGTTAGAATTAATTTGAGGTGAGCAATGTGTAAGCTAACTTATTGGGAGCTGTTTATGCTAAAAATCGGGGTGGGGGGAGGTTGAGATCCGCCGTCTGCAACAAATTTCCTGATCGTATTGTCCTGAAATATGTATGTAATTACTGTGCTCCATCTTTTATGCAGTGTCTTAACATAGAGTCAATGATGGGTGGATGGGCCTTAAAATTGTCTTCCTACTCTCTTCTCTCCTGGAATTCAGCCATCTTATTGGAATCTGCTCAACTCATTGGAAATTTACTGATGCCCTGAATTAGTAAGTTTGAGTTCAGTTTTTTAATTGCTAGGGGAGGGGTAAAGTGTGGGTAGGTAGGAACCAAAGGTGTAATCAACTGTCAAGTTAATCCCTGCCTAGTTTTTAGGCAAAAGAAAAGAAAGCATTGCCTAAGGAAAAAATGTCTTAGGGAAAAAGATGTGAAAATGAGGCCACAGTAACCTGACAATACAGGGAAGTGAGCTGCCAGTCTAGTATACCCTAACCAGCAGGGACCAATCCCTACACCCAGGTAAAGCTCCAGGTCTCAGTAGGCCCCTGGGTGACAGAGCCACAGGAAGCCCTTTTTTAGTGAACTCACAGGGCAGCATTCAAATTTCAAAAACTAAAACAGTATCCTGTTCCCTAAAAATTTCCTAGGTTATCATCCTAAACAGCCCCCTCATGGTTATTTTATATAAGGCCCCCTCACCCCCTCACGGGTGCCAGAAGTGGCACTCAGAGCCCTTTCTGTGGGCACCCGGGCCATTGCCTTAGCACACCAGACAGCTCCAAGCAACTTAAAAGATGCTGCTTTCAGTCATATTTTGATACTAACTTCACTGCTTGGGACTGTAGGAAGAGGGAGAATGAGTAGACAGGGTCGAATCATTTTTGGAGGACCTCCTGCTGGCCCCATGATTCTCTGTGGGACAATGGAAACAAGCTAAAATTATGCAACTGTGTTGCTGTCCTTAGGAGGCCAATGTGATAGTTGAAGAACAGGGAGCAGTAAGTTACTGCTTTTATTTTTGGTTGGCACCTCGTGATAAATATGGAGGGTTTTGGGTTGCTTTTTGGGCACTTGGCCGCTAAAATGTTCACCATCACTGCCCTATAGATTCATTAGATACAGCAACCCTCACTCCAATGGATTCCTTATGTACAGCCTTATGTGGGTCCCCCAACAGCTCTGGGTCCCCAGCACTTGCCCAGGGATGCCCAGTGCTGTTGCCGGCCCTGCCTTAACCATCATTCTTTTTTCTCTCTCCCCCACTAACTTATGTGTCACACAGGCAACTCACCAGTGTATATATGTGCACATTTTTATTATTCTTATTTTACTGAACAAATAAAAGTCATGTTTTAGTGTTTACAACATGCAGCGAATAGTCACTTGTTGGAAACATGCTAGTATGGCTGCTAATATGGTCACAACTGTGACACCCTTCATAGCGAGCAACTACCTGCCTCACAACAAGCACTTACCTGCCTCCCAGCGAGCACCTACCTGCTTCACAGCAAGCAGTTATCTGCCTCACAGCAAACACCTACCTGCCTCACAGCAAGCAGCTACCTGCCTCACAGCAAGCAGCTACCTGCCTCACAGCAAGCACTGGCCTAGAAAAACATTTAGATCGTGATGGTGAGCAACAACCCTCTTGGAGTTTTGGTTTGGATCTAGTCACTAGTCAATCAGTTTATTTTTAGGAAGTAGAATTTTAAAATATTTTTTTCTATTAGGATGAGGTTTGACCCCTATACAGACTCCGTCCACTAGTAGAAGGTCGGAAATAAGGATAAAGCAGGATGGCATAGCAGTCACACACTGAATGGAGTTTAATAAAATATACAATGGGGCAAAACCAGCGTGGCTGCGCAGGAGAAGCAGATGGGATTGTCTGCAGATGACAGAGCGGCGACGCACTGATGGCAGTTTAATAAATAATACAAGATTCTCTTAGTAGAAGAAGAAAACAGTGTACAACATATGGTATTGTGCTAGTATACAAAACTAGAATTATTTTTGTCTGTTATGCTTAACTACTTGGATACATGTGTAAATAGATACTGTAGATGATAGATAGATATGAGATACATAGATAGATAGATAGATAGATAGATAGATAGATATAGAGATAGATAGATAGATATAGAGATAGATAGATATGAGATAGATAGATAGATAGATAGGTATGAGATAGATAGATAGACAGATAGATAGATATGGGATAGATATGAGATAGATAGATGATAGATAGACAGATAGATAGATATTAGATAGATGTGAGAGATAGATAGATAGATAGATATTGTTTGGGCGGAGTATGTTGTTATTTAGGCTAAGTTCACACTACAGTAAAGATAAGGATAAGGTGAATGTCTTTATCTCCTATTAGAGATAGGCCAGGACAATGCAGGAAGGCGGATAGAGGAGAAGTGCGGTACAGATGTTAGGAAAAAAATTGGGGGAGGTGGACTAGAAAATACAGAAACATACACTAGAATCTATCTGTTTACTAGTATCCAGAATGTGTTATACTGCACAGCCGAAACCTCTCCTCAAATACTACTGAACTAATACACTTACAAACCACCCCCGAAGTTTTAACACTGTTGTCCCTCATATCAGTGGCGTAACTAAGAGAGACAGGGCCCCCTAGCAGGCTACTGGATGGGGCCCCCCTTCCCACTTATAAAATATTACATATTAGTATACTCACACATGCACTTTACAATCACATATAAATACACTCATGTGCATATACACACACATACAGTGCCATATACAACATACTCACATACATTGTATACAGACACCATATACACATCACAGATACTGCATATACACATCACAGTATATGTTATATACATATCATGCTGGACATGTGCACTACAATATAGATATAGTGATGCACATCCTCCATTCTTTATTGTGTCAGGTTAGATGATGGGGCCCCCTGACACTGCAGGCCCCATAGCGGGTGCTATGGCTGCTACCGCTGTAGTTACGCCCCTGACTCATATACCTGGGTTAGTCACGCGCTACACCAGTCATCTAAGGAGGACCTTAGTTCTGTGTCTGTTACAATTATTTTTTCATTTTTAAATGTATGTAAATACAAAGGTTGCATTTTAAGGGTGCATTTTATTTAAGACTCCCTAATGACCTCATCCTTTACTACATCTACCGATATGGGGCACTAATCTATTGATCTCTGAATAAATATTCATCAGATGATATGAGTTCACACTAACTTCAGCATTTCCGTTAAAGAAAATCAAATGATAAATAGACGAAAATAAAATGAACATAACTAAAGACATGCCAGTTACTGCCCATTTTTAACATTTATTTTAACAAATCATCTGTATCTCATGTCTATCTATTCCAGTGATGGCGAACCTTTCAGAGATCAAGTGCCCAAACTACAACCAAAATCCACTTATTTACCATGAAGTGCCAACATGGCATTTCAAGCAGTAACTTATTGCTACGTGTTCTTCTACATCATTCAATTGTTTTGGCTCTCCTAGAGCCACCAATACAGTTGAAAGAAGGTGCGCACATTCAGAGCATCATTGTAGCTTGTCTCCAGGAAGAATGGTGGGTCCAGTGGGATGACCTCCAAAGACAATGCAGTTCAGTCAACACCTTCTCACTTTTCCTGCAGTTTCATACAGCCAGTGATGTGTCGCTTTAAAATAACACTGAGAGCAGCATCTCTTAAGTTGCTTGGGACTGCAGGAAGATTTGGTGGATTTGGTCCTGTTTGGTGAAATTGGGGGGATGGTCTGATTGCCCACAGAAAGGGTGCCACCTCCGGCACCCGTGCCATAGGTTCGCCACCACTGATCTATTCTATCACTTCTATCTATCGCCTATCTCTAATAGGAGATAAAGACATTCACCTTATCCTTATCTTTACTGTAGTGTGAACTTAGCCTAAATAACAACATACTCCGCCCAAACAATATCTATCTATCTATCTATCATCTATCTATCTAATACATCTATCTAGAAAACAAAAAGAAGTCCAAGGCAGCACAACCCCAATGTTCTGGGTGCAAAAATCTGGATATCCGTGGCACGGACCATTTAGTATATTCAAGGAAACGCAGCACTCCAGTTAGTAGATTCCAATCAGGGTGATGTTTATTTCAGATGCGACGTTTCGGTGTGTCCACCTTTATCAAGCATGATAAAGTTGGACACCCGAAACGTCGCATCTGAAATAAACATCACCCTGATTGAATCTACTAACTGGAGTGCTCTGTTTCCTTGAATATATACATCCTATCTATCTATCTATCTATCTATCATCCTATCTACTCTATCTATCTATCTCATATCTATCTATCTATCTATCTATCTATCTATCTATCTATATATCTATCTATATATCTATCTGTCTCATATCTATCTATCTCATATCTATCTATCTATGTTTTCTATCTATCTATATACAATGTGGGAAGATTTGAAACAGCAAACAATGTACCTTTATTCACATAAGACCATGATATGATATACCCTACACTATATGCCTTAGCACTATAATGCCTGGCTGTGCCACCATCCTTGTGCCAATTTTCGAGCTTCCTTTTTTACTAACATTAGACAGTGGAAAAAATGGGCTTTAAAGGAAGCCTACCATTTGATTTGATCCATTAGAATAACTCAGGTGCTAGGAGAAGAGCTGAACCAGTCATACAACCGACAGAGCTTCATTATCATAATGTTATATCTGTTTTATCAGCAAAACCACTCAGCACAGGGAATAGCCAAATATGATCCTGCATCATGTGTAGCTACAAGCATTCTCAAGGTATGTTTGCTTCATAATGCATCAAATCAAATGGTAGGTTTCCTTTTACGGTGCGCTAGTAACATGTGGCACAGGATCCACCAATTCTGGAGCTGTCGGCAGCTGCTGTGGTAGTGTGGAAAAGATCCCATATTAGTCCCTAAGGACACCTTACCCGGGCTTATTTTGCATTACAGCTAGTGGTAATGCACCTACCTGGATATAATTCCCCCCCATCTACGTTATTACATGGGCCCGTCTCCTCTTGTTGCATTTTTTAAGTATTTTCCTTCTTACTCTTGAAGAACCAAGTGGGTTTGCAAACAAATGTTTTTGCATCTCTTCTGTCTCCTCGAGCATAATCTTCGCCCTCACTTTCCTAACGACGTATTGCGAGACGTTGTTTGTTCAGGGTTACTTTCTTTCTTTGTTGCTACTATTCGGGTACAATTGGTGAAGCAAACACTAGCGGGCTGCATCTCGGTGTCTGTCAATTCATACGGCGGCTCACTGACAGCGACAAAAACATTACCTCAATACTACTAAAGAATTCTAAAAGCAACCAATGTTATATACTCCGAATATCCCTGCTATTGTCATGTATTGTTCTTGAGGGAGCATAAGGTAAAACACATTAGAAGTAATTTAAAGTTGCTATGAGCTTGCTTATTTATATCTCTACATAAAAGACCATTTCCTCCTATGAAGCAGGCCGGCCTTGATAAGTGTGTATGTTAAATACATCCATCCCAGATCACGGACAGACTCTCAGGCTTACGTTGTAATTTTCTTGGTTTTAATATATAAGGAGTGAGATTGCTGTTTCGTTACCAATTCGTCCTTTAAATCCCGCTGCTCGATAAATAATGAATGAACCTCAATGTATCCCTAATATATTCTCATGTCTTATTAACTAATATTTCAAATGAAAATATATATATGTATTTTAGTGTTTTCTGGATGGTAAGGAGAAGAAATGAAGAGTTTTTTGTAGGCTGACGACGAGAGAAAGGGTTTTATAATACATTTTAAGATCATTATTCCTATGGTGGTGGTTGTCTTTTCTGTCTCTATAGTAGGATATTACCGTATCAATTTTTTATTATTACGAAAGATATTGTTTGACTTTCCTAACCTGCTCAAAATTATTTAAAATAAGAGGTTTATTTTGTTACAGTCATAACTATATTTTTGGCTGCTTTGTCATTTTAAAGGGGGATTTTAGTTTTTCAGGTCCCTGCACCCAACCAGGAGCTCAGTAGGGTTACGGCTCTGTAACCAATTAGGGGGGGTCTACCCTACTCTACCCAAAAAACCCACTATTAGGCAGTCCCCGGGTTATGTACAGGGTAGTTCTGTAGGGTTTTTTAAAAAGTTGAATTTGTATGTAAGTTGGAACTGAATTTTTTAATGGGGACAAATTTTTTTTGGCCCCAGTGACATTGGAGTTTAAAAATGTTGGTGTTGTCTTAAGAACCAGGATAACAATTAACTAGCTAATATCATTACAGTCGCAGCACTTTGATAGTGGTTGAGCTGTTATTGATTGTAGTTTAGGCTTAGTACAGTAAATACCAACATCCATGGGTCCGTTTGATACTGGGGTCGTCGTAATTTGGGTGTTTTTAATTAGGGGACTCGCCTGTATTTTGTTACAGTCATAGCTAGAATTTTAGGGTTGCCTATGTCAAGTTTTAATAAGGGGGATTCTAGTTTCCATGCCCTGCACCCAACCAGGAGCTCTAGGGTAACGGCTCTGTAACCAATTAGGGGGTGGTCTACCCTACTCTACCCAAATACCCCTACAGCAGCCCCAGGTTACGTACAGGAAGCGGTTCTATCATGACCTAGCTAACAGAAGCGTCTCCTAGGCCAGTAGACGGGTGGGACATGCGGCACGCGGCAGTGGTGGACAGGTGGGGTGTGCCTACCCTTTGTAAACAGACATATAGTGGCAAGAGAAAGAAGAAGCCAGGGAAGAAGACGTAATAGCTGTAATACCATATGGCATTTGTTAATGAAGAAAAGAGGTGTAAATGTACTCACGTTTTGTATTGTGCTATCAATAGGGCACAACACTATTCAAACGTCAATATGTAGCTTCTGGTGCCGGCTTCAGGATAACAGCCGTCTGTGTTCAGGCGCCAACACACGCCGGACAGGATTCACACAAGGGAAGTAGAATACAGGAACTAACCATGACGGTACACTCAATTTACCGTAGTTTTAACAGTAATATTTTATTGTCATATATATTCTTAACATCACATTAAGGATGATAAGGACTTTATGAGACTATATATGACAATTAAATACAGGAGGTCCCCTACTTAAGGAGCACCCGACGTTACGTGACCCATTGTTACAGACGGACCACCCTCTGCCCCTGTGACCTCTGGTAGACGCTCTCTGGATGCTTTATTATTAAGTCCCAGTCCTGCAATAATCATGCTGTAAGGTGTCTGTAATGAAGCTTTATTGATAATCCTTGGTCCCATTACAGCAAAAAATTTTGAACACTCCAATTTGTCACTGGGGCAAGAAAAAAATTTGTCTGGAACTACAATTATAAAATATACAGTTTCGACTTACATACATTCAACTTAGAACAAACCTCCAACCCTATCTTGTAGTAACCCGGGGACTGCCTGTATTACTATAAACTACATTTCATGATTGCTCCGTACGTTAGTTCCTGTAGCAACCTACCTTTATAAAACGAACAGGGTAACAGACATAGTGACATAGAATATAAGATATGACAGGCACCCCATCCGATATATTGTTTTACATGAGGTTGAAACGCCGGTGTTAAATAGTGTCTAAGAATTTCTTTATGTTGTGAAGACTTTTGCATAGAACAGCGTCAGGGGTGATAGAAGCTTCAGAATAAGAAAAAACCTTAATGATGTCAAACGACATGAAAACACGATACTTTGTGTATCTTATTTATCTCAGAGGCAAGTACTTCTCAGCACCCTTATTATTTATTAATATCCCACTTCCCTCCATAGATCTGTTATATTTTTTTTTCTTACTAAAATCTCTGTAATGCAATTGGTCCTCTTGCTAGAAAGACAGAAAATTTATCCAGCTCTGGCTCTTCTTGTTCAGACACTTGATGTCAGTCTTGGCGGTTTGGCCATGAAATAATCTCGAGGCTTCTTGGTAATATGTAGCTCTCTGAAGTGAGACAGACAGTTGTATACGGGACACCGGGGTCGGCTACAAGGTTTCAGAAGACCCCTGGGGACAGAGCCCTCAGTGGGGGCCCCTTGTTGCAGTACAGTCCCGTGGCTGCATTTAAAATTCGAACTAAAACAGTCTCATTTTCCCTCCCTAAAAATATTCCACTAGTTTATCATCCCAAACTGGCAAAAACTGTCCCCTCGCTTATTATTGTTATATAAAGCCACATCCCGCTCACCCCCTATGTATATAGTTATGTACAAGGCTAATGTGGGCCACCCCGGACAGCAAGCTTCTTGGGGCCCCGCCAAATTGGCCCATGCATGCTGTGCTGTTGCCTTAAGCCCTGTCTGTACACCCCGGCAAGAAATGTGCAATATCCGTACCAATCGTGGCTAGTGCAGAGCACGAAGTTTTTCTAAGTCACTGGCCAGTCCCTTCCAACACGAGGGACGCTTGGCTTTGAGTTGGCGTAATGGATAAAATATTCACAATCCTGTCCGTTTCGCCGGAATTGCCTACAAGTCCTGATAAACCCCCCCAAAGGCTGCAGAGACAAGGATTGCGGTAAAACAACAATTTAAAATTCTTATAATGAGAAAAAGTTTGTAGAACGGTAAGGTAGGTGATGTAGGCTTCAAGAACTGCTCATTTCCGGTCTGCCACGATGCTTTCTGTACATTCATTCGGAATCCAAAGCCATTTTCATTTGTATAATTAACAACAGTAAATACCGACGTGATATTGTTAACAGCGACAATGGGGCAAACGTAGCTCGCGGAGGCTCGCCATATTATCTTTTGCTTTCTTCTTTATAGTCCCCTCATCTCGCTTACCTGTTTCAATGCAGCAGAACAATTAGCGGTTCACATAGTTCATTCAAGCCTCTCTGAAATAACACTTTAATGTCAAATGTAAAAACATTTTGCTTGAGTGCTTCTTCCCACCTTGGATTCCTCGGACCTCTCTTTCTTCGTTCTTCTTCTCAGTCTTCTTCGTCTTTCCTTCTGATTCTCGGGATTCGTTTCTTCATTATCTCAAACAACCCAGTCTCCCCCCTCTCTGCAGATGTCTCACGTCTTCGTCTCCTTCTCCTATAGAGTGATTGTTACGTCTTTCTCCTCTCATTGCAACATGCAAGAGGCCCTCACCCCAAATCAGGGTTCGGTGACGTCATCAAACTCGTTCTCCCCACTTGTAGTTGGGGGGGGGGGGGCCTTCGGAACTGCGTCTCAATCTCCGAGGGTTCTGCTTCTCTATACTTCTCGTCTGGGGATTCTACTTCTGTCGGAGGTGCCGGATCTTAAGAGACATCTCCATCTGCGGGGCGGAAGAATACTTGACCTTGGAGTCCAGGGACACCATTTCGGTCTCAATAGTTCGCTATAGTGACAAGGCTCTCGTTCTCATTTGGGATCTGAAGAGGTAACTTCTCCTCGTGGGGATGTTCTTAAATGCCTTTCTCCCTGGAAAAGGTCGATGGATCTCGTCTTTTTGGGCACCCCTTTTTGCTCTCCTCGGTAGTCTTGCTTGTCATTCTGTTGTGTTCTTCTCATAAGGCCGAGCCCAAGGTTGCGCAAGAAAATCTCGGAAGGTGTGGGAGTTTGCTCTCTCAGCGTTAGAGAAATTAAATCCCTCCGGAGAAGCCTTGGCTAAGAGGAGGTAAAGCGTGCTTGGCGAACGGCGTGTTGGGAAGTGGCCTCTGCAGCTGACTATCCTTAGTCGGCTCTCCGCGAAGGGCTTTCGCGTCGTTGACGACAGGGGCTTTAAAGTTGTTGTCGGGGCCCTCGGCATCCCACTTTCTATTCTCTCTCGCAGAGGTCGAGCTCCGTTCCGTTAAAACAGGGCTGTCTGGTCTTGTCTCGGCCGACAATTCTGCAAAACGGCGATCCGTTCTCACCGGCGCTCAAAGCTCCTCTCTTACGGTGGTTGTCGGTCGTGTGAAGGAGGTGTTATATGTAACAAGTCACGGGTGTCGCTTCTTCTCGCGCTGGTCCTTCTTTTAACACTCTTTCTTCTCCCCTCTCTGGCGGCGTTTTTCTCAATTACGATTCTTCAGGTCATTGCTATCTCTATTCGGGGATAACTCCAATCCTCTACCAGTACCTTTTATACATCGTCAGTCCATCGCCTCCCTCTCGCAGATCTCGGGCTACGAGAACTCTTCTTCGGCGGAGCCCGCGAGAGATGTCTAGACTCCGCCGGTTCTGGGTCCCTCTCCTTCCTTCGGGCAGCGTTTCTAACGCCTCCAGGTCTTTCTCGTATCTCTGCGGGCTCGCTTCTCGTGTTCAAAATCTCTTGACTCCAGCATTTTCTCGCGCGCAGTGTCCTCTGCTGGCTACGGATGCGGTTCCCAATGAGACTCTGGGTCGCTACTACCTGGTTAGGCCGCGATCGACCACAACGGGGTCAGGTGGGGGTAGATGCCGTTACCGTCGGATGCCTAAGATTGATTCACACCAGCTTGAGTTTGAAAAGACAGAGGAATGCTCGGCGGGTCGAATAGTATTCGTCTGCTTGCTCCAGCCCGCATTGCTTTCTTGCCCGCTCAGAAAATCTCTCGATACCAAAGGCGCTCGCGCAGCAGGTCACTACACACGCATGCGCGTCATCTCTATTCTCTCCCTCGCTCCTTCACGTTGCACATTACCTAGAAACAGGGGGAAAAACGACTTTTTTAGCTCTGATAATTTTTCCATTTAATGATCATAGCTGCCTTATAGAATCTCTCCTTTACGCGGGCCCCTCGCCTCCTGCCCCACCCTGCTCTTGGCATAATTTAATTTCTAGTGGAGTACAAAGAAGTAAGGGCTTCACGTGAGAGATAGTCAGGGTGTGCGTTTCCTTCAATAATTGTTTAATGTAGTGTCAGACTGAGGTTTAATACATTCCCTCCTTCTGAGCCTTTTCCAGCAATCATACTTTCAATTAAGATTCTATCGATGTACACAGAACGCGCGGCCCTTAATGAAAAGGCTAAAATAATGGCACGCGCACATCTAACATCTGGCTCATTTCATTGGTGGAATGGCAGGGAGGAATCATTGGTGTGCCCTGGGAGGAGGAAATGAATCATTTCAATATTATAAAACAGAACTTTTCATACTTACTGTGTATTACCAGTATTAATAATGTAACAGCGGTCAATGGATTTATTCAGAAATCTCTACCAAGACCAAAAACTGTGCAGAAATTTGTAAAAGAAATGCAATGAAAAGATAGAACAATAGGTGTATTACGTTTTATTATTCACTCGCCCAAAGTGTCCACTTCAATGAACATTATATAGTTTGCAGGGTAGTTGTACCGAAGTTTGTGTCATCTGTATCCATAGAAATAAGGGATAACTATCGATTAGTGGGTCCGACTGCTGGACCAATCACCAATTACCAGAACGGACACCACGTATTCACTAGACCGAAGTACCGTTCTAACTGATAAGGATCTAACAGGTTGAGAATTGTGCCTTTCCACCACATTTGCTATGGGTTGTGCACGAGTAATGGATCAGTCAAGGGAAAGGAAACACTAGGCACTGTGATTGGGCATTTTTGGTTCACTCAACGTGATTTATTCAGTTATTGAGAATGGGATCACTGTTCTCGTGATAGATGGAGGTTCCAGCAGTTGGCCATCACGATCACAATGTCTCTGTAGACGCTTCTGTACACAGACTAAGGATGTCACAAACTCACATGATCTGTTGTGCAGTTCAGTCCCGTTCAAGTGCTTGGTAAAAAAGCAAACACATAGTAGACCACTGCCTCCGGATGGATGTTGGCTGTGGGACCCCTGCTGCGAGCCGATATATAATAGACGTCCTAGGGGAATGGTGATCAATAAACTATGAGGAAAACTCTCGATGATGGGGAATGATGGGCTTAAATTTCAGCATTCTCTGTCTTCTACAACTGGTGAAAAAAAGATTGTCTGTAGCTTGATTGACCGTCCTCAAGAACACTGCTTAATGAGAGCATTACATTATGGTTACAAAGGATCTCAACAAAGGGTGTCAGTTCTTGGTGGTTTCACATCAGCAATCGACACAGTCCTTTGCCCAACGTGCCCTGGGCACTGTTTCATGCTAAAGGGTTGAAAGATGGCACCCAAGCACCAGCCTGGCAATGTCATGGCTATAAGATTTGTTCCACACATTTGTCCAGGTGGTGTATGCATTCTGGCTTTTCTGACGTCCTCTCTAATGTAGACATAGTCACAGCAGGTGTCTATCTTTACATTATAAGAGACAGGTTGGCTGGTCACTACATGAGCTTGGGTGCTATACACTCACCAGCCACTTTATTAGGTACACTGCTAGTAACGGGTTGGACCCCCTTTTGCCTTCAGAACTGCCTCAATTCTTCGTGGCATAGATTCAACAAGGTGCTGGAAGCATTCCTCACTCATAATTTTGGTCCATATTGCATGATGGCATCACACACATGCCGCAGAATTTGTCGCCTGCAATCCATGATGCGAATCTTCTCCCCGTCCACCACATCCCAAATATGCTCTATTGGATTGAGATCGGTGGTGTACTGTGAGGCCATTTGAGTACTAGTGAACTCATTGTCATGTTCAAGAAACCAAGGTCTGAGATGATTCAGCTTTATGACATGGCGCATTATCCTGCTTGAAGTAGCCATCAGATGTGGGTACATTGTGTGTCATAAAGGTGATGGGTGCATGGTGCCGCAACAGTACACTCAGGTAGCCATGTGGCGTTGCAACGATGCTCAATTGTGTACCTTCAAGCCCCGAACCAGTCTGCTCCCATTCTCCGCTGACCTCTGCGCTCAACAGGCACTTTTCCGCCCACAGAACTGGACCTCACGGTCGGATTTTTTCTTTTTCGGACCATTCTCTGTAAACCCTGAGATGTGTTTGCATGAAAATTCCCAGTCGATCAGCAGTTTCAGTACCAGCCTCTTTGGCACCAACAACCATGCCACGTCATCAGGCACTCAAATCACCTTTCTACCTTCGTCCCATACTGATGCTATGTCGGTTTGAACTGCAAGGATATTGTCTTGACCATATCTACAGCCAAATGCCACTGAGTTGCCACCATGTGATTGGCTGATTAGAATTAAGTGTTAACAAGCAGTTGGACAGGTTGTACGTAATAAAGTGGCCGTTGATGTAATATGAATCCCAAAATCTTCAGGACTACAAGTGAGTCCCACTATTTGTATACCCCTATTTTTAAGCACTGATGCGCCTTTGTTTCAATGGTCCCGTCAACCTTCTAAATCTTCAGTTTTGACAATCCAGGTGCCCACCTCCAGCATGAATTATTTTTTGTATCCCCATTTCTTTTCTGCTGACTCAAATATTGGTGCATACTCTCCTTTAGTTTTACTTGAAAGAATGAGGGGGGGAATCATTTGGTGTCCTAAGAGGATAATGGATCTCTCACTGTGACATAGTTGTGAGGGATCATTATTTCTCTTTTACATACATCTATTAGTATAAAATACAATTTACTCCCTTTCATTAAAATCTTTGTAAAAAAAATATATATTTATGATTTGATACTTGTAACACGAGCGGCTATATTTTAGGCAAAGTACAAATTATTCCAAATGTTATTATATCATGAAAAAAATTGCCAAGTCATTGAACATCCAGAGAAATTGGAAATCTAATTAATGTGACCAATTTTTGCCTTCATGACGCATCCCTCCCACAATTAAGTTGTGAGGGACGTCAGCCGATAAGTGTTCCAAACAACTGGGAGAGCCATCCATCTTCTATAGATGTAGGATTTCTCAAATCGCTTTATCTCTATATCCCCGAGAGACCTGATGATCTTGAAATCAGGGTTTTGTGGGCCCGTAAACTTTCGAGACACCTTGCTCTTCTTTATGCGAACTTTGACTATATGGTGGCACTTAATTCTATGGCTGCGCTTAGTGCCCCTGCAGGATCTATCAGGACTACCTCCGACTCCCAATCATTCAGGTATGGCAAGACAGCCTGAGATGCCTCACCTCCCCCTCTGCGCGGCGTTACGGGCAACTCCTTATGTTAGGTTTGACCTGCCATAGAATTGAAACCAAGCCTGACCCTGAAGTGGAGACAGGCCATAGACTGTGCCGGTGTGCCCACTCCGTCACCGTGGGACCAACCGCCGCCCTTTACAACGCACTTCCATGCCCACTTCCCATGGAGGTGATGTAATGGATGAAAATCAACACACTTCTGGCCGTGCACCATAATTTAACCTCTATGCATGTCTTTAAACCAGTTTTAAGGCGCACAAGCCCTGATGAATGTGGGCCGTGTGTGCTAATTGTCGTCTTCTGCAGAAACTGTAATCACTTTTATATTAGGGATCTATCTATCCTTTGCAGCAACACTTGCAATGTTTTATAGTAAGGAAAACAACTTTATAAAAACTCTCACAGTAGTAACAGATTATAGAGATTCATCAAAACAAACTTTTCAGAGAAAATTTTTATACTGACAGCCGAGCTCCATGCGCCCATGTTATTTTTTTTAGCTTTGCCTAAATTACCAAATTATCTGACATTAAGAACTAAAGATTCATGCTAAGATAGCGAGAGACACTGTAGACATGCCCAATCGGCTAACAAAGCCCCAGTTCTTGGATAATTCCAACTGACCAAGCTGTGCATGAGAGAACTCGGCAGATACTGAAAAGTCTAAAAATACCCCGACATCCTACCACCTTCAAACAAGCAAATGAACCCTCCAAGATTTCTATAGGAGTCCAATCTTACATATAAATCTAAAATACCTTAAATAATGATGACGGCTTTGATCCCTTATGAGTTGCCAGTGGTCCTGAACAGATGTTGCTCAGGTGCAGCTGATGATCTAGTCGTTGGGGGTTTCTACATGACAGTTTCCACACGTTGTGCTGTAGGGAATCGAGCTGATGTCACGTCCACTGGCGATGTTGAAGATGGTGTGGCGAAGACTAGGAATAGTGATGAGGCCATAGAGTGAACAAGGATGGATGACAGGGAACGGAAGGAGGTGACATGCTGATGAGCCGTGAGATACTCCAGCGCCTTGAAATAAATCGAAGGTCTGTGATGGAGATCGGGCGAGTTCAGATGTTGCCCAAGTGTGGCGATTACATGTAATTATGTTGACTTCAGCTTCTCCTCCCTCACGAACAACTGCCTCGCGGGCCCGCTACTAGAATCTTAGATCAAGTCCAATTTCGAAAAAGTTGCAGACAAGTCCTTCATTTATTATTTATTCATTATCTTATAAGATGGCTGACAGTTTTATGGCCGGAGCTGTAAACTGATTCTCGGCAGCAGTGGGGACACTATAGGAAGTTCAGGGAAGGAAAACTAATGTTTCTGCCTAACTTTTTTGTCGTAGGGTGTTCAATTGGTTAAAAGTTAGGCGAACGTGGTCCAGGTGGATTTTGTCTGTGCTGTGTGTTGGTATAATTGTGCCCCAAACGATACAGTCACAGGACACGACAGAGCAGTCATGAGAGCTGCTATGGGCTGGTAATGACGGTTACTCAGTCACCAGCCATGAGGGAACAATTTTGAATAGTGAACACAATGATCGTTATGATAGTCTCCTTGCCCATAATAGTAACCGTATTTTTCGGACTATAAGGCGGCCAACAAACATACTTCGATTTCAAAAATCATACTCGAATCAAAGGTGCCGCCTTATAAGTCCGTGCGCCTTATATGTGAAACCTTACGTACAGACCAACAGCTGCTGGCCTTGAACTGTGACACAGGTCTGCCACCTGCTGGTCATAGGTCATTGTACAGGGAGGGGGAGGAGATAAGCTGTGACATCATATATTGTCAGTAGTGATGTAATGATGGGTCAGTGTATATATAGGTCATTGTACAGGGAGGGGGAGGAGATAAGCTGTGACATCATATATCTATCTATCTCATATCTATCTATCTATCTATCTCATATCTATCTATTTATCTATCTCATATCCTCCTATCTATCTATCTATCTATCTATCTATCTATCTATCTCCTATCTATCTATCTATCTATCTATCTATCTCCTATCTATCTATCTCCTATCTAT